>JANHZT010007156.1:0-18091 GCA_032468215.1 Stegonotus admiraltiensis | reverse complement strand
TATACCAGGACGCCGGCATCCACAGCCACTCCGTCTTGGAAGGGTTGAGTCGGAGCCTGTTTCTCCCCATCCAGACCTACATGGCCTTCAAGCACCGGGACATCACTTCAAGGGCATCGTTGGGATGGTTTGGAGTGGAGATGTACAGCTGAGTGTCATCAGCATACAGATGGCATCACACTCCAAAGCCATGGATGATCTCACCCAGCAGCTTCACATAAATGTTGAACAGGAGAGGTGAGAGGACCAACCCCTGCGGCACCCCGCAAGCAAGGCGCCTCGAGGTCAACCTCTGCTCCCCTGCCAACACCGTCTGCGACCGATCAGAGAGATAGGAGGAGAACCACCGTAAAACGGTGCCCCCCACTCCCAACTCCTCCAACCGGAGCAGCATGATACCATGGTCGATGGTATCAAAATCCGCTGAGGGATCTAATAGGACCAGGACAGAGGAACAACCCTTGTCCCGAGCCCTCCAGAGATCATCTACCAATGCGACCAATGCCATCTCCGTGCTGTATCCAGGCCGGAAGCCGGACTGGAACGGGTCTAGATAGACAGCTTCATCCAGGTACCATGGGTACCTGGATGAAGCTGAATGGTTTGGGGTTATTTTAAAATGATTGTTGTAGGAATTGAATATTCTAGTCTAAATTTAACTGGTGGCAAGAAAGTGGCAGGTAAGGTAGTACTATTGGTTGACCACAATATCTGGAGTATATTGGCCAACCTTGGGATTTGCTGGCCAGGTTGAGAGAGGTTCCAAAGCAAACCAAAACAAAGCAAACCAGGGCCTCCCATTTCTTCATAAAATTGCTTCAAAAGGATACTCTGTTCAAGACTTTGTCATGATATTCTGCTTTTGGTAACATGATTTGTTCTTGACACAAATATTAGACAGGAGGACTGTTCATGCCATCATTCCAGAGCTGTTGTTCTCATTTTTAGTAGGGCCCCTTCACATCAAGAGAATCAATTTTTGTGTATTATATGCTGGAATATCCTGGATAATTTGAATTGAAGTCCAACATTTTATGATCTCAAATATGCCAGTTAAGAAAAGGCCAACCAAAGACATGGTTCTCTTTCCTTCTTTAGTATTTTTTTCTTCAGTTAGTCCTTCTACTTTAGGATCTGAATCCACCTCTCTAAATACTGCTCATATGTTTGGCCACTCTAGACATAAATTTTAATAGAGATAGCACAAATTAAGTTAAATGGTGTGAACCTGTGAACACTTCCCTAGATTTAGAAATTATAATATAATTACATAATTATACATGTGTGTGTGTTTGCGTGCGTGCGTGCGAGTGCATGTGTGTGTGTGTGTTAAAAGTGAGATTGCTAGCTGACCATTGGTGATATGATTCACTGAAACTGTTTCATCACTTTTCTTTCCTAACTTCTAATTTGTCAAAACAACTCCACTTATCTTTCTCATCACTAAAAGTGAAAGAAACTTAGCTATTTTTAACCCGCAGTATCGAAAGGTTGCTAATTGTGTACTTAAGAGATTTGGTTTATATTTTAAAATAACTCTTATACATTTGAAGCACTCCCCTATTACATGTTTGCCTCAACACAGATTTCAGAATAGCGTATTATGAAAGCAACATTATTATTATATTATTATATTAAATCTATTATGGTCACCTGCTCCAAAAGACTCTAGAACACTTCCAAACAACCAGGCTTTCAATTTCATAATCCTTCTGAATCAGGTTAAACATATATAGGGCTGATATAGCAGACAAATGCTATGGTTATTTTTAGACCCCTTCAGACATCAGAATACTATTAGAATGATTATGATTGATTGACTAGTTATCCAGATGTTTAAACACCTCTTACGTCCTTCCCAAGAATCTGGGATAGGCAGATATTGTTGTTTGATGGTGTTAAAGCAGGAGTGAAATGCTCCTGGATCGGACCGGATTGCTCAATCCTTTAGCAATTTTTCCCTGTGGTTTGGCAATCCAATAGCGATCACCACCGGGTTTTTCACATGCACAGAAGGTGTCCGCACACACGTGACACGCACACGCTTCCGAACCAGTAAGGAAGGTGTTAAAGGTATCATCATACAATTTAAGCTATTCCAAAGAAAGCTGTCTTTTGCAATTGGCTGATGATGATTTTGTCAATGCCAGTGGTGTTCAATGACACCTATTAGCATTGGCACTATCTTTGTTTTCTTTTGCCACAGTGATTCTATTTCTATTTGCAGGTCTTTATATTTTATATTTTTGTTCAACTCTTTTTCTTCTATTCTGCTATCTCCATGTATTGCAGCATTCACTATCCAGACTTTTTTGTTTTTCTTATTAACAATTGTTATGTCTGCGGTGTTATGTGCCAGGTGCTTCTCTATATGAATTCTAAAGTCCCAAAGCTCCTTCATTTTCTAATACTAAATCTATTTTGTGGTCCCACCACTTTTTGCTTGCAGGCAAATGGTATTTCTTGCAATATTCCAATACACCATAGTTGCTACTGTGTCATGCCATTCCATGTAATCAGTCTTGTGATCTTCTCTCATCAGCTGTCTAGATGGTCCACTGTTTCTTCAGCTTCTTTGCAGAGATGGCACAGATTACTATTCTTTTTTATATATGGGCCATGTAATACTTTGCCTTGCCATGTCTCTTTTGTATTCTTCAATTGGCATTGTAAGCTAGCTTGGCTTATTTGGTGTACCAACTTCAGTGCATCTTCTTCACTGTCCTTCATATATTTTTCCAATAGATTTTGTTTTTTCAACTGTCTGGTGTACTTACAAGATTTTACACCCATCTAACTTCCTTGGTAAGTAGAGTCTGTCAGTATTGCTGTGTGAATGAAGGCAATGATTCATTGTTATTATTTTTTGGATCTTCCTACATAGCTTCCTACATGTTTTCGAACACACCTGGTCTTCATACGCACTGAGATTTTCCCAGGAACCTAGGGTGTCATAATATATTATAAATAATACTATCTATTCACAACAATGTGAACTCACAGCTGCTAGTTCTTTAGCTGGTATTAGCCTTCAAATGCATCAAGCTTTCCCCAAGAATTTAGGATCTTGTAATGTATTGGCACAATATATGTGCGGATCCCAGTAGTGTCACCTTTTCCAATTGACATGTGGAAATTTTGTCACTGGGCAGGTTTTATAAGTGCTATCCAAGATACTTTGGTAGGGCACCCAGTGCACTGGTAACTACTGGGACCACCATGGCACGTTTATGATTAATCCTTCAATGTAGATTTTCAAATCTTGATACTTTGTGATCTTCTTCAATTTGTTGTCCATAAAAATTGTCCACATTTTACTCTTTAATCACAGTTATAGAAGGTGTGTTATCAGTCTGTTTCCAGAAATTCCACAATATTTTAACTTTTTCATTTTAAAATGTTTTTTCAATTCTATGTTCCTATCACTTTTCCATTACCAGCATGTGGTAATTTTTGTAGATGTTCTAATGAATCATTTTGGTAACTTATGTCATTGTTTATAATCAGTTTGTTCTATATTTTTGCATGAGCTAAGTATATGTTATATTATAATTTCTTCTGCTTCTTTGCATAATTAGCAGTTTGAATAATTGATTTTTCAATTTTGAACTTGAGTGTATCAGTTCAAATAGCTTATTCTTCCACAGCCAAAAGTAAAGTCTTCAATTTCTTTTTTTAATGTTACAGTTGTAAGACATTGCCATTTTATCTTTATCCATTTTCCCCCTGATCTTTTGTAGAAATTGATTAGATAATGCTTTTCCTTGCCAACATTCTGTTTGGGTTTTTATTACATTATTTTGATGTTCCCTTTTTTATTTCCTATACATTTAGTAAGTTCTAATTACATCAAGGCTTGTCCCTTGCTGTCTTTTACATAATCAGCCAATGCACACATTTCTTCTTCAACAATTTGTTTGACTTGAAGTAAACCTCTACCTCCATTTCTCTGAAGCAGGTGTAATCTATTAATGCTACTCTCTTTTTATGACCCAGTAATCCCTTAATTTGGTTATAATGCATAGTGAATAGCGATCAGGTTTTTTTGGTTTTCAGTCCAAACTGTCCAGTTGAACTTGTGTCCAGTTGATAACTCCAGCAGTGTATCATATCACAGGTATTGTCTAGAAAGTGATAGATTTGACGTTGTTCCTACTGTATCTTTAACCATTTCTTAACTTTTTTTGGTGTATTCTTTACTAATCATATTTTTAACTTGTCCATGCTTGATACTACCCAACCATAAAATCTCCGGATACCTTTAGGCTATACCCTGATAGTTCCTGATGATTTGATGATTCTACAATTCAACATCACTGGCTTTACAATATATTAAAATTAATTACAAGTACAAGCTGGTATTGAAATCATGTGGTACAAGCAACCACACATAAGTATCAGATTGTGCCTTTTGCTAAAAACCTTGATCTTGTTGTCCATATCTATATGAGTTTGTATCATGGTTTAATAATTCTTTGTAGAAACCCTAAAAAACCCAAAATTCTTCCTGAAATGAACTAGAGAAGTTAAAATATGAAGATATGAAAACGTATGTTATTTCAAGATCCAATCTAGGTCGGACACTGATACCAGAGGTTTAGTCTTCTTTGGATTCATACTGGAGCCCATCCTCAGGGAACTTCTGTCTAGCAGAGTATGCTAGAGAGAAGTTCCCTGAAGATGGCTCCAGCATGAGTCTGAAAGCTTGGAAAACTAAACCTCTGGTCCCAGTGACTGACCAAGACTGGATCTTACAAATTTATCCTGCATCACATATATTTGCCTTCATTGGTGACATTTGTTATTTTTTTTAAAAATGTATAAATTATTATATAAGAGAACAACTGAAGTGCTCTTATAAAATTACACTGGAAACTTTAAGAAAATGCTGAAAATGGCCATGTTTCGGTATTTTTATTTATTCTCTACCTTGAATAGTTTATTACTATTCAAATTTTCTTCCCCATAGATGTTTATAATGCCAATACCCAGTGCTGACTGGCACCTAAGGTTTTTCAAGATGAGTACATTTCAACTTCAAATTTTGAAGTACACCAAATTCAGAGATGTATTATAAATAATAAATCTACTGTAAATATTTATCTAATTTGGTCCCATTTTTCATTTAAAAAACAAAATTTAAAGCAGTCCAAATCATAAAGTCAAATTATAATTTAGTTCTAAAAGAATCCAGTATAAAACAGTAACAAAATAAATGTTAAAAATACTTCCACAACATACAGTAAATATTTTCAGATATTCTATCAAAAGGAAATGATGACTTGACAGATTTGTACATCGAGAAGAATATTTGTAATCAATGGTTGAAATGAAGAGTCTTTGGTGCTCTCTGAGATTGGTTGTTTCCTTGAAGACATTTAATTACCCAAACTAGGTAACATAATCATTCCCAGAGACTACCAAAGACTTCTCAGATCTACATATATTTTCCTCAATCCTCATAACAGCTTTAAGAATATAAGTAGCCAAAAGGAAAACAGCCTTGACTTATTACTACCACTGATATATTCTCCTCACCTTAAAGGCCCATCAATTGTTTTTGATGTATATGAAGTTTTGTTTAGAAATACTAACAGGAAACAGGATGAAAATATATGTCAGAAATAAGGGTCCCCTTAAATCCTCTTCTGCATACATGAGGATTCAACCTGATCAGATTCTTCATTCAACTACACAGAAATATTTACTTATTTTCAAATTGATGCAGAGCTTCCCTGGAGCTTGTGGTTCAGCACAACAGAATTGCAGCTAATAGGGGGAAGGAGATGTTGGCACTGGGACAAAGAACAGGACTATGAAAGTTAGCCATCTCATGAGTTGCACGTGAGCCAGACCTGAGGATTACATGCTAGGCTAATTCAGATTCCAGACTACATAAGATTAATTAGTTTCTGTTTAAATCAATGTTGTCTTTACCTTTAATAGGGTTCCCATAGTGGAGTAGTGGTAGAAACTCAGTAGATTGTAAGATGACAGCACCCTATTTGATTTTCATGATGTAAATTGATGTCACAATCTTACAACCTTCCTTTAGAAAAGGAAATGGTATTGTAATAATTTTAATAGATGTAATAGGTAAACGGTATTGGAAATCTCCTTATGTTTGAAACCAAGATTATCCTGAAATGTCAGAGGAAGTCCCTAGAATCCAACCTATTAAATGAAATGGAACAATAGGAGGGTCTGGCATCTAAAAGATGTTCAGGCCAGATTTATGAATTTCACATTTCAAGGAAGTCTAGGAAATGGATATTTACCAGAAAGCTGCTTTAAACTGCCAGAGTCAAAAACTAATTTTTCTTCATTTCATATAGTTAAATTTTAACATGCAAATAACAGGAATTCTGCAAATAAAATATTCAAAACAGCAGGGAACAAGTTTTGATTCTGGAAAAACAAAAACAAATATAGTTTCCATAAACACTAAATGACTCAGATAAAACCCAATAAAGGTATAGGGATAAATCCCACTAACTGAACCCCTCTCCATGCCAGCTGTCCGTGAGACATAAATCAACTAAGCAGAATTGCATTCCACTGATAAGGATCACATTTAGTAAGAAATCTTGGCGTATGTATGTATGTATGTATGTATGTATGTATGTATGCATGCATGTATGTATGTATGTATGTATATAATAATCTTTTTAAAAGTTTAGTTGTTCTATCAATAGATAGTATTCAGGAAGCAAACCAAATAGGATTCTGTAGGTTTTGCAACTAGTCTGTCAATCACGTCAGAAAGGATGTGCATCCTTTCATTTGTATATGATGTCATATATGTTTTTCCATAAGGAAGTCTGGGGTACAGCAGCTTTTTAGAGATATACTAAGATAATTTTTTTTCTTTATTATGAATTGCTCTTCTTTTTTTTACATGGATTTTTACAGATATCTACATTATCTATTTTCAAATTATCTATAAAGGTCTAATAATGTGACAGATCTATCGGACATGTTCATACCCTGAAAGTTTCTAATATATTTTCTAACAAAGTTCTCAACCATTTGCTTGTAATTAGTTGTATGTTTTAATATTTACCCGGAGAGGGGGAACGGTTGTACTGTGCTATTAGTAAAATTCCCTGGCTTCTGAAATATCTGAATCTTATGTCTATCAATAAAAAGCTCCTCATTTTTTTGTTTCCAAAAAAATGATTATACTGTTAATCATATGAGAAATACACCAAAGACATGGTTCAAATTGGTTCCATTTGATTTAGTAAGTTGGATTCTAGGAACTTCCTCTGACATTTCAGGATGGAATTAATTTTCTATTATTACTATTGGCTTTATATTAAAATGTTCCCATTATTTCTTTATCTCCACATTTTCGCTATATTCTGATAGTCCATCAGGTCCATATCTTAGCATCCTTTTGAAACAAAGATGCAATTTTAAAAAGTTTTAATTACATGAGATGTTAATTAATTTAAATAAACTTTAAATAAAAATTTAGTTATCAGATGGGGTAGATATATATAGTTTTATGGGATGACAGATATGTATAATGGCTCCCACTGTTATTTGCAGATACAAATGTTTTAAAATTGAAGCTGTTCCTCCTTTTTATTCTCAATAACCTTCTTAACATTTTTTTAAATATAAGAAGACAAATTATTTAAAGGAGAATCAACTGTTCCCTGCATGAATTTCCTGATGTATAATGTTTAGATGACATATTTTAAAAATCATTAATACACATTCCTGTGTGATCTATTTTTTCCAAATTTTGAAAAGCAAAAGAGCAAAAGAAAAAAGAAAAACACCACTACCACTTTCATCACCATCATTTACCTTATGATGTCATCTGCTACTTACTCATGACTCTAGAATTTTTTTGGATTTTGGTTTAGGGAAACTCTTTTTGAAATATGCAAATGAAAGAGAGAAATTGAGAATAGAGCTTTAAATTCCACCCACGGTCAGGTAAAGAAAATTTCCTGTAAAGCCTTTCGTATACAGTATATATAAAGGACTAAGACAGATAGATAGATAGAACTACACATCACTGCAAGTCAGAGCAAATAGGTCTCTAAGGTAAGCATTAGAATTAATAACTTAAATTATTATAAAATATACAGAAATTATATTTTTTTACTACTGATATCATTAATCATAAATTGAGTGAGACAAATAAATAGTAATTTAAATGTATCTTTTTTAACAAAAAGAATAAATCAAGAAAAGAAATTTATATTCATATTAACTGGACAATATATGCAAGTCACTGTATCAAGGTGGAAATGATATCCTAACCTAACCTGATGGGGGATCAAGGATGTATAGAAAGAAATGTATATGTATTTTTAAAGTACAAACAAAGCATGCTGACATTAAATACTGCTCTTAAATTAACAGAATGGGGAAATTTATGAATTTCCACAAGTTAAAAAAATAGAAAATAAATTTTATTTAGGATACACTGTAATTCTATCTATATATATCTACCTTCAAATTCCATTGAATTTAATGGATCAATTTATATGAATGCACTGTAAACGCAGTAGAGAACATCCCTAATTTTTCAAAGTACCATTTTGGGTATATTTTATGCAGTTCCTTCTAAGGTTTTGTTGTTGTTTAGAGTTGTTAAAAATATACTTCCAGGTTAGCAGCCCATTGAACAACTTGCGTCTTTTTTATACAGCATCATTTTCAATTGTCAAACAAGGATGGATATCAGGCCATTTGTCTGTCTTCTTCTTTCATTGCTTTTTGCTGAGCCCATGACCCCAGAAGGCAGAAGTCTCAACTTTGGCCAATGTGAAGTGAATGGGGTATCTTTCCGGGAATTAAGAGACCACTTTGGTGCAATTAAAGATGCTGTTGTAAGTATCATTCTAAATTAGTATTTTGTTGATGTAATTTTCTCTTGTACTTTTGTTACGCTAATCAATGAAAAAAAAATGATGGGAAAAAATTACAGGAGCACTATTGTTTAACTGAAGTGAAGGATATTCAACTTTTTGAAGTTGAAGGCCACATTGCTTAAGTAGAATATAGTTGGCACTAGAATATAGTGTTTCCTGGAGAAGTAAATCCAAGAGGTGGATGTGAACATTTTTCTTCACTTTTCCAAATTCATCATTCATTAATTCATTTTCTACTTTTCTTATACATCAACTACACATGCATAATATCTATCCATAGTATGTATAAACAGCCAATGGTTTTCTCTTTGATTTTTCTATATCACAAAGGTAAACCTATCCATTCATACACACATAAACCCTATATTCCCATATCTTTCTAATACCTCTGATGTCCCTCAGCCTCTCACTACCATTTAGAAGATCCTGCTTGACTAAATTCCTAAATTCAGCCTCTGATATTAGCAGGGAGAATAATCTCTAATAGAAGAAAGTCTTCTTTTTTGATAAATTTGAACCTGCAGACAATGTTTTGACTCTACTTTCAGCCAATCGTCTTTGAGTCATTTTCTTTTCAATTGCAATGTACTTTCTACCAGTCCTTTATCACATCAAAGCACCTAATAAAGGCTAAGGAACATTGCTATCCTAACCTTACATGATCCTCACTTTAATTTTGTTGATTTCTACAGTTAACGAAGCGGTTTGTTTCAATAATCCAATTAAGCACTTTTTCAAGTTCAGTTATTTCTTCAGTGATTTATTTTTCCCCTCAGCCTAGTTTATTGACTAATAAAAGGGTCAGAAAAGGAGTGGGATACTTAAAGAGGCTGAAACATAGAGAGTAGGATTTTGGATCTTTCTCTCTAAGAATCTTCATTAACCTGGGCATTTTAGAGTTCACCTCCCATCATATCATATCAGAAAATCCATTGACCATGTTTGTTTAGAAATTCCAGAATTTATAATGTTTAGGACATACTTTGGGAAAGGCTACCTTATTGCCTTCTGATAAAAACTACTTATAATTCAAGAATGGAATACTTTGCAAGGATACTTACAAGGATATAAACTAGACATAAAATAAAGTACCTGCACAATGTACGAGGTATCATCGCTTAAATCAATGCTACTAATCAATCACCTACTAAATGCTTTTTTTGTTGTCATTGTTTTACTACTATTCAATGCCTCCTGAAATGTAGTACTTTTTATGGTAGTAAAACTTCTGTAATAAAACAATCAGCTTCTATTATAACATTAAAATGAGTTGGCTTAAATTTTAATGAATTGTCTTGATTTTCTTTGCTATCCCTTCCCTCTCCACCTTTATTGCTATCTCTATCATATTACAAAGAACTACAGAATAAGGTTCTATAAATCAGAGGGTTTGAGACTGAGGGTGTCTCAAAGTGAGAACCCTACTGACTGGAGATAAAAAATGCCAGGTCAATCCAAAGCATTATAAGTATCAAATATTTTAGCTCACATGTGCAGCAAAGATCTTAAAATTGACCATAGTAGAAACTAAGAGGGAACAATGTGAGGATTCTATGGTTCATTTCCCCCCCATAATAAAAAGACTTGCATTTCATACTTCTGTTTCCATTCATACTGATTTACTTTCTAAATGAATTTTTCATTTCTTCATCTGATTTATCTTCTTTCAATTGCAGCAATCCCAAGATAACAGAACAGATTTGAAATTGCTGAAGGAAAATATCCTACTGAATGTCTCGGTAAGAATACCTTCTTTAGAATGCAAGAGTGCTCTTGATTGTTTTCATGAAAGTCAAGAATACACGGCAAGGCAAGCTGTGTACAGAAGAAGATTTAGTTTAGTTCATATTATATATGAAATTTATGTATATTTCCTCATAAGTAAATAATCTAGTAGCAATAATCTTGTACAATAATCTTGTACAAGTATAGAAGGTGCCTGGCTAATGGCATTTCTCTCATTTAGCTATCCTTTTATTTCAGATAATTTCATACATCTACATTCAATAGATGTTTCAATTTGTCCAGATATGTCTTTCATTTCTTCAGTTTTAGTATGCATTATCAGTAAGAATAGGTAGTTCTGTTTAGCAATAACATTGCTCCATAAGTAGCACTAGAGCTTGCTATGTTATAGTCTTATGTGACACATGTGACTTTATGTGACATATTAAAGATTAAAAGATAAAATAAAAATTTGTATAAGTTTGCATATTCTATTGCATATGAACCTATGTCAGCTGAATAGCTGCTATAGAATCTATACTAATTTATAGATTCTATACTGGCTTCCCAAACAGCAAATATAGTTGAGAGCTGATATAGATATATAGGTAAATTAATGAAAGTGGTTGGTGGCCTCAATTCATAACTCAGTGAACCTTATACAAGTCATAATGTAAACTGTTGGACTTCACACAACTGAATAAACTGAAGGTTTATAAAGAATTCTACCCCTGTTAATGGAGACAGCTTAGCAAAAAGGCACCAGTGGTTAGTGCTGTACATTACCATGGGAGTTTGGATCAGCCAAGGGGCTAAATTTTGTTGTGAACTTACCCTTGGGTGGAAAAAGGTAAATGACTGTAATGGAACTCTAGTTGCTTTTATTCTTGCTTTAGACTTCAGAGACTTGCTGCTTACTCCGCCATCTGCTGAGGTTTTATGTTGAAAATATATTCAAGAACTACAATGCAACAAGTAACACGCTTAGAAGGAAAAGCAGCATTTTAGCTAATGCTTTCCTCAGCATTAAGACAACGCTGAAACAATGTGTAAGTATGACATACAACTCTGGTTTCCTGTGCTATTGAGAGCCATGCAAAAAATGTATACAAATACATATTTAATAGTTATACATATACATATACATATACATAGACATAGACATAGACATACATACATAGACATACATACATATACATACTGTACGTATAGTTTTCGCTAATCGATTCTTTTCTCTTTATATTTTTCTAAAACCAGCACGATCAAAACAGATGTTCCTGTGGGCAAGAATCACATAAGAGATACAAGTTATTACTGGAGGAATACGCCAAGGTAAATGGAGTGGGGGGTTGGTTTTTCCTTTCCTTAAAGATCCTGTTACTATTTTAGAAAAGGACATGGATAGCAAAATTAAGGAATTTCAGCTCACTGTTCTATGTGCATTCAATTCTGCTTACTCAGAATTTGAGCTCTTTTTGTGCAGATGGTTGTACAAAAGAAAAGAATCTAGATGATTTATAGTAAATCAGCAAGGAATTCCGGCTTTGATATTTAAACAACAGAGACCACAAAATGTCCTTCCCAAAATCAACTAATAAACTACCCCCGCCAAAAATACTAAACAGAACAAAAGATAGACTCCATCCAAATAAAAAATAAAAACATGAAAAAGAATATTAGATTTGTGTGTGTGTGTGTATAGGTAGTCCTTGACTTATGTCTAGGTTTTTTTTTAAAAAAAAACTACTGTTTAGAAATATGAATGGATGCCTTACAGCCTGTAAAGTGCTTCTGGCTCTCGCAAATGTCATCCCCTTCCCCCCAAGGTCACAGGACCATTTAGGGTGCTTGGCAACCAGCTTGCATTTTTACTGATTCCAGTGTTCCATGTTGACATGACCATGATTTATGACATCTTTTGCTGGTTTTAGGCAAAGAAATGTTCATTCGGAATAACTGGTTAGCTTATGACCATGGTGGTTTGCTTAACAACCACTGTAAAAAAATGTAAGAAAAATGAGTCTAGTCACATGGTTGTCTCAACTTACAATTGCAATGACTCACAACTGCAGTTCTGATTTCAATTGTGGTTGTTAGCTGTAATGAATAGAAATGACTGGTTTAAACAAATTACCTCATAAGTGATTGAGTACTTTTTAAATTTTTACAGTCCCACAGAATATATGAATGTTAAAAAAAGAAATCAGAAAAAAAACATTAAGTCCTGGCAATCCTTGTCTTTCTTTTGTATGTATGTACACTAAGCAAAAGTAAGTTTCTTGCTGCATCATTAATCATCATTTGAACATTTCCTCCCTGCAGCTTGATAAGAATGCAGCAACAAACAAAGCTCTGGGAGAAATGGACCTTCTCTTTGCCTGGATGGAACGCTTCTAAACCTGACCACAGAGAGAGAGAAAGAGAGAGTCTTCAAACTTTCATTATAGATAAATATTTCATTTCAATAATTTAAAATATTTATATTTATTTATATTACAAACTATTCTAAAAATACAAGTTCCAGGTATATTAGTAAAATATATTATTATTTTTATTATTTTATTATAAGTTTATTTATTTATTTACATTTATTTATTTTGCATTATTTTATAATAAACATGTCCAAATCCTTTGCTGATGAAGCACTAAGGCTAGAAGGTCACGGTTAGTTTGTCAGATTTATGGTAAACAAGGACCTGATACTTGGCTATACAGTATTTCCTATTCAGGGACTCTTGGAACTGCATTTGTTTTTGACATGTCCAATCAGAGAGCATGAGTCATGAGCTCAGCTGTTTGCTGAAAGTAATAATTGGATATTTCAGAAGCTTCTGCAATTCTGAACAACAATTTTGTACTTGCTTTATTGCTTGGAATTCAGTAACTTTAAAATTTCATAAAGTTAACCTTTCAAAATGAGACCATTTTGATCTATTTTGATCTATTTATTAGTTGATCACAAAATAAAAATATATTTGAAAAATGTAATGCTATTTATAAATAATTATATATTATTGTGTTATTTAATGTATTTAAATATATTTAATTAATTGTAATATTTTTAAACTGTATTGTATTTATTGTTAACAAGATCCAGTATTAAGATTTTGTAAGCTTTTAAAATTATTTTAATTTAAAAGACATTTTAGTCCAAACAACTACATGTATGTTGAACTCTGAATGCCTTATTTTATATAATGTCAATGTTTTTATTTTACCTTAATAAAAATGGAATATTTTTACAAAATTTTAGAGGTGTTGCTCTGTCTCAGACACATACACATTTTACTTAACAGATCATTTTTTTCTGCTTCGCTTTTTATCACAAAAAAGATAAGGAGAGAAATACAACAGTAATTAATATAATAATATTTTGATCAGTCAAACATAATAACTTGCAATAAATATACAGTAGTCTAAAACTCTGTAAAGGAATTTATGAGCAAATCCTAAATCTTATTTTTGATGTGTGGACTAAATTGGGAATGGAATGGAAACAGACCTGTTAAATCCAAACAATATTAAAACTGGGATGAGGGACCACAGTAAATTAAATGTGAAATTACAATTTTCTTCCAAGAAAGAACAAACTTTTCAGCTAGGACTAAGGGGACCAAAAATTCTTCTGTAGGGTTAATTTTAGATGGTACTTTAAACGGAATTTCTGTAGAAGGAGGGCCAGATTCCAAATGTAAAAAACATATGAAACATTTGGTGCTTGGCCTATTATAATTATATGTCTTCTAAGCTGTACTGTAGATGATGGAAGAAAACACATATATTTAAAGTATGTTACTTGTTTACTTATTTAATATAGATACTGCTTACATGCCAATTATGAAATCAGCTAGCATGTAAATAAAATACCTGTTATTTTGGAATTATTGATGGTCAATTTTTCTTTCCTACAAAATGTTGCTAAAGATTGCAAGCTCTATTTATGGTACACCCAAGTAAAATATATCATTGGCACAGAGGAAATATGTCAGGTAAAATTCACTTTGAGATAGAAACTGAATGCAGAATTGATAAGGAAAATTTAAAAGGGTAGATGATGGAATTGATATAAAGTTCAGTGGGTTGAGATTCTGATCTTAAGACTTTACTTCATTAGCAAAAATAACAAGAAAAAAAAAGGAATTGGTGTCAGAAAAGCAAGAAAAGAGATTGCTTTACCATGCGTATATGTATATTGCCATTACAAAATACCTCAAAGCAGCATTGACTTGCAGTAGGTAGCAAAATACCTCACATCAGCATTCAGCTGTACTTCCCTAAGGTGGCTGTGCTATAGCTATGCTTTTTAATTTCTCTTGTCCTTATCTGATATACATAACGGCAAGAATCATAGATAGTGGTGTCAGAAATGGAGTAACGTGCTTAAGCAAATGTCTCCAGGAAATAATAATTCACGAGGCCTGGCATCATTTAAACTTAATTTAAATTCATCTCACTTTTATTTTCGAGTTGTTGATCATAGAAATGAATGGGACTTTTAGGATGCTGAACCCAACCCACTGCTTAGTGCAGGAGGAAGAAAAGAAATGCAGAGTTCCTAAAAGAGAGTTATTTTGAGCACAACTAATGAAAATAAAACCTCTCTAGTTGTGTCTAGTACTACTTTTCAACTGCTCTTCTACTATCTGGAAGTTTCTTCTAACATTTAATTGTAATCTACCTTTGGCTAATCTACATTCGTAATTGTGCATCTTGCAGTCTGGAATTAGAGAATTCAGATATTTTATGCTGTATGTATCTTTTATTCCTATTCAGGAACTTGAAGAGGGCTACTGTACTGTACCATATTCTCATTTAGTTTTTCTCAAGGCTAAATATACCCACCTCCTTCAATCTTTTTTTTTTTTTGGCTGGATTTAGTTCTAGTCCAATGGTAATCCTCACTGTCATTTTTTGCATCTGATCCAAATTTTCTGAATTCTATACGTGAACATTGTATCCAGAGTGGGCATTGATCAATGGAACAATAAATTATTGTGATGCTCAGGTTTCTTACCTCAGATTGTTTTTGAAAACTATTCAGAAACTTCATCTGGTCCAAAATACATTAGCCAACAGTATGCAGACCAGATCTGATTCAGCAGAATATATCTAATCAAAAATAATGTTCATTATTTGTAACTCCCTTTATCAGGTCCTTTATTTCTATGGGACCAGCTCCTCCAATTAACATCTTTCAGTATGTAAGATTGATTCAGGAAAATATGCTGTGATTCCCTTTTCTAGGGAATGAGAAAAAGGAAGTTGGCTTTTTTCTTATGGCTCTTTCCAGCACTTTGAAATATGTTTTCACTGAAGTCATGCTAACTCGCTCATTGTTTCTGTTTGAAACCCCACTGTTGCTGGATGGGCTTTCACAGTATAGGACTACAGGAATGTTAGACAATGTTTGGTGGTTATGTTTAATGTTGATTGGCAATTTATTCTGTTTTTATTATTATTTACTTAATGATATTTGTAAACGTTCAAATTTTGCTATTATGACTTGCCAAGAGTTTTTCAAAGTGGATAGCATACTAATATTCAGATGATAGAGATAGAGCTAGATAGCTAGCTAGATGATAGCTAGATGATAGAGATAGAGACAAGAGAGAGAGAGAGAAGGGATAAAGATAGAGATAGAGATAGAGATAGAGATAAATAGAGATAGATAGAGAGATAGAGGGATGATATAGAGATAGATGTTTAGTGGGTGCAGTCTAAAACTATATTGGCCTTTTTGGCAGCAGCATTGCTGATTCACATTGAGCACAATTAACAACTATTCCAAGATCTTCTCCCCAAGATCTGGATATTATGTAGTTGTCTATTCTATACTTATGCAATTACTTTTGTTCCCTAAATGAAGTACTTTGAATCTATTTTTGTTAAATTTAAATCATTTTAATAACCCATCATGAAGTAATATCTTTCTTCCTGAGTATTAGTTATCTGCCCCAATTTTTGTCATCTGTATGTTTGATAAAGAATCAATCCACATCTTCAACTAAATAATTAAACTTTGAAGAGTAAAGGACTCAACTTTGGGGCATCCATTTCACTACCTCTTTCCAGTTTGATTAGAAAACATTTTTAAACATCCTCTGAATGTGGGTGCTAATTACAATGTCATAGGATTCTCCAGTTTTCTTGCAATCTCTCATAGTCCCTTTTCCATGAGTGTTTATATGGCAAGTCTTCAATAATGCTGCTTTGACCAACATGACCTTTTCAATTACTCCTGCAAAAGTTATTATGGATTCTACCAAAGTGACTTTTTCATTTTCCCTGTGGATAGTACTGAGATAATTTTGCATTTTGCTGTTTTAATTATTTTATTGTGCTGCGAGTGGGGAATAGTGTGTTTCATTGCTTTTCTGTTTCTGCAACTACTAATTTTCTGTTTTATTACTAGATTGTTGTGATTTCATAATTCATCCTTTTAGCCTATTGTATTTTGTTAAAATAGCCAAAGGGGAAAAAAAATCACCTGGCAGAGGCTCAGGTTTAATGTACAGAGAGATTTTGGGCATGTCTTTTAAAAGTATTTCTTTCTGCATATGGTTAAGGAGTATTGACGGTTAAATACATGAGTCATGTTATAGATTATGTTCCTTGTAGTGCCTGAAGCAATTTTAACATACCTCTATATCTTTGAGTGTGTCTTAATGTAGGATGGTTCAAATAGCACTACTATAAACCAAAATAATCTTAGATTAGGTAACACCTATGCAAGCGGGAATTTATAACCGGAATGCAGGTCTTAAAAAATTGTGCAGAGTCATTCCATGTTTCCAATAATTGATTTATTACTTCGTAAATTTTATCAAGGCTGAGTGCTTTGTGCACATAGAGCTTTTTAAAGTGTGATATTCAATCTAATTCTGTAATTAATAGAATCCAGATCCTTCTTAACATCAGGAGAGAGTACTCCAATATGTAGGGCTACCTTGGTGCAGTATTCATAATTCACTTATATTAATAAGTGACAGTCATTACTGTCATTACAGATATCTGTATGAAGCACTTATATTATAGGTGCTACCTTGTACGTTTCTAGTACTGATTCTAGTAGTTAAAGATGAACATGGCATGGCTGTTAAATACTTAAGGAAGTAGCACCAATCCACCCAATGTATCTGCCCAATGTGTAAACCTGGAGATGCTGATGTCTCTCAGATATAAGATTGGTGGGAGCCCATAGGTGGTTTTCTTTGTGATGGTCCTATCCTTATAGAATAACTTTTATCCAGAGCTTAGATTGGCAACCTTTGGTCAAGCTATCCAAACAGAGCTGTTTTGTGGGGATTTGGGAAGTTAACGTTTTTTGTTTTTTGTTTGTTTGTTTGTTTGTTTGTTTGTTTGTTTATTTATTTATTTATTTATTTATTTATTTGATTGATTTTTATACCGCCCTTCTCCCGAAGGACTCGGGGCGGTGAACAACCAGAGAACAAAGTGCATACAATATGTAA
>JANHZT010007153.1:285550-302570 GCA_032468215.1 Stegonotus admiraltiensis | reverse complement strand
AAGAAGTTTCTTATGTAATTTGAATCCTGCTGAAGTTCATTTAATTGTGTCTGATTGTGTGTGCTGCAACAAACTCTTTGACAGGGTACTTGGCAATTGGCTCAAAATTACAATGGTTGTAGCGTCCTGTAGTTGTGTGATCATCCTCTGGTTATGCGATCGTCCTGTAATTATGTGATCCTGCAGTTTTGAAACCTGCCCCTCTGTCTTCCTGCAAGCAGTCAATGGGGAAGACAGCAGGAAGTCGAGTTTCTTGGAAATAATGCTTTTAAAACTAAAAAAAAAAGCCTCCGATGATCATGCGGCTCAGTTGGGATCATCAGAGGCTTTTAAAAGCATTTTTTCTACAACCTCTTTGCCCGAAGAGGTTATAGAAAAAATGTTTTTAAAAGTAAAAAAAAAAAAGTTGGCCATGCCCATTCAGTCATATTACACCCCCCCACCAAGCCACACCCACAGAACCAGTAGTAACAAATTTTACATTTCACCACTACCATCAGGGGTGGGTTCTACTTACCTTTACTACCGGTTTGCAATGGGACCGCGCGCATGTGCAGAAACTCCCTGACGACATCCGGGTCGGTGGGTGGAGCCTCCCACCGGTTTTACTACCGGTTCTTGCGAACCGGTCCGAACCGGGGGCAACCCACCACTGCTGCCCATTCCCCGTAGCATCTGCCCATGACACAAATCTACCTGTAGCTCTCATTTGCGAATCTGGGATTTCTGCCTCTTCTCACATTGCGGTGGCGTGAGGTCCTCGCTTAACACCCCGTGTGGTCCGTGTGAGATTACAAGAGGAAACTCTGGGATTGCTGTCCTGAAGCAATACAGCTGTCTGATGTTGTGCTTTACAATCTCATCGCTCACCGCGGAGACGCAATCGCTTGACCAAGGGGTGCTGCAAGAGCCGTTAAGAGGAGAGTTCCCCAACCTTTCTGGGTTGGCGGCCTGGAACGGGAGTGGGTGAGTGGGGAAAGAGCGGATGGTCTTGTGGAGGGGGGCAGGCACATGCGTGCAGGCGTGAGTGACCACGACATTCATGAGTGGGGTTGCGAGTGCCTGTGACAAGGCTCATGCAATGGGCCCCCATGCACCCACGATGAGACTTGCACAGGTGGGGGGTAACCACCTGCGACGAGGCTCGTGCGAGTGGGATCGTGAGTGTCTATACGGAGGTGCCAAACTCAATGTCATTGAGGGCCACATCAGGGTTGTGTTTGATCTTGGGGGGTGGAGGGCGGGATAGATGTGGCTGGGGTAGGCACGGCCAGTTCGACGTCACTCATGTCGGGGGCACCTGTGGTGGCCAAGTGCTAAGGCAGGACTTCTCTGAGACCGTCCCTCACTCTCATCATCGTCTTCCTTCCTTCCAATTTCTTTCTTTCTCTTTTTCCTCACTCTCCTTCCTTCTATCCATCTCCCATCTTTCCTTCCTTATCTCCTTTTCTTTCCTTCCTTCCTTCCTTCTCCTTTCTTCTTCCTTCCCTTCTTCCCTTTTTTTCTTCCTTGCTCTCCTCCCATCTTCCCTTCTTTTCCTTTTCCTTGGTCTTTCCTCTTTCCCTTTCTCTTTTCCTGTCCCTGTATTCTTGCATGCTCAAATGCAAAAGGGGAAACATTTCTCCGGCATATAAATCGAACCAATAAATAAATAAATAAATAAATAAATAAATAAATAAATAAATAAATAAATAAATAAATAAATAAATAAAAATAAATAAATAAATAAATTAAAATAAATTAAAATAAATTAAAATAAAATAAAATAAAATAAAATAAAATAAAATAACCAATGGTTTCAAATTCTGAAACATACTGAAAATGTCTCCCTCCATATCTGGGACAATTGCAACCTTCCTTCCCTAAAGGAGGCAGTGATCCTGTTCTCTTCTACCAAAAAAAGAGAGAGGAAAATTGCTTGCCTGATGGGAGAAGCCTTTCACAACGTGTCTTTGTTTAAGGTTGGTCTCGCCATCCAGATTTGCTGTCTCCAAATAACAGATCCCGTTCTGATCAGAGGAGTAGAGCAGCAGAATATCAGCAGGAATGACCTCATTGCACTGCAGCTGCACAAAGTCTCCCACCTGAACATCTTTCCAGCACTTCTCAGTGTAGGTGTTTTGGCTCCTGTTAGGAGAAGATGCACCATCAGTTAACAATCTGTGACTGCCCTATCAATGCCCGGAGCACCTCTTTTCTTTAGAGCAGGGGTCTTTGCTGGCTGAGGAACTCTGGGAGTTGAAGTCCACAAGTCTTAAAGTTGCCAAGGTTGGAGACCCCTGCTTTAGGGCACTGGAAAGCATTCTGTTTAAAGACATTTTTTTTAATGCAAGTGGATTTATGGGGAAAGCAGATCTATCCATCCATCCATCCATCCATCCATCCATCCATCCATCCATCCAATTTGTATGGCCATCTATCTCAACAAGTGACTCTGGGTGGAAAAAGGAATCTTAAATATATATTAAAAAACAATTGCTAAGAATAATATAGGAAGTGAATCATACCAACTTTCACAAGCAACCAGATGCTTTGAAAGTTGATATTATATCATTGATATCTCTACTCAGGGGGATTCCCCTAAGTCCATATTTTTAAGTTCAAGAGGATCAATAAGTTATCAAGTAGCTTTTAAGGAGACGGACAAATCTACAAAAAATGTTTCATTAATCTATGTTGTCATATAATGGTAAAACTGGATTAAAATTTCAGGTATATCTTTTTCCTTAGATCAACAGGGTAGTAACATTTTAGAACAGATTACTGCTAATAAAGATTTTTTAAAAACACATTTGAGTTATTGCAAAAAATGTTTTGGGTTGCCTTAAGCTGTTAGATGGCAGTGTATAAAATTAAATATCTTTTGTTTTCACAAATGCAGTCAAAACACATTAGCATCATCTAACACTCTTAAATTATTGTCAACACTGAAAAGTGTTCCCATGTTACTTATTTAGATTTCTTATAGCCACCCACTTCAGTCTTCTCTTTATATGTATTATAAAATATTTATCTTTAGTCTTTCCATCAATCATTCCCTTATATGGATTTTTCCTTATCCACAGGCTTTTTTCATGTCACCTTTCCATCAAGATTTTCCATCCCACTACTATAATTCCATGTGGAACAGATTATTTTTCACTCTGTTTCAA
This sequence comes from Stegonotus admiraltiensis, assembly GCA_032468215.1. Lineage (NCBI taxonomy): Eukaryota > Metazoa > Chordata > Lepidosauria > Squamata > Colubridae > Stegonotus > Stegonotus admiraltiensis. The sequence goes on along the minus strand of JANHZT010007153.1, from coordinate 299,418 downwards.
ATGACTCCCATAGCTTTTTCTTTATGTCCGCTGACCCTTTATTCAATTTATTTACTAATGCTTTTTCAACAGAACTCACACATCCTCTTCTTGTACCAATTATATTTTTTTGTTTCTTTTTCTTTTTCCCTCCACCTTCATATAACTCATGTTTCTAGTTGTCCACCTAATTCTGTTTTTCCAGCTTTGGATTTTCTTTTTTCTGCATTGGTCCACCAGCAGCAAGATTCCTAGCTATATCAAGGACACCATCCAAGACAGGGGTGGGTTCTAATTACCTTTACTACCGGTTTGCAGCAGGGCCGTGCATGCGCGCTTGCTTCGCTTGCTCTCACGCGCTCTTCTGCGTAAGCGCAGAAGCTTCTGCGCATGTGCAGAAGCATTTTGATGACGTCAGGACCTGTGGCCAGGCCTCCCACTGGTTTTACTACCAGTTCTATAGAACCGGTGCGAACCGGGGGCAACCCACCACTGATCCAAGATTATATCATCTTCACCTTATCTTGTTATCTATCCAGTTTTTAAAAATAGAATATGAAAGTTGTTTGTTCCTGTCTTTGTTGTTGTCATTCAAATGACCATCCAATTCCAGTAAATATTATTGCTGTCTGATAGTGATGCTTGCTTGTTTTAGTGGGCTGTTGGGATCACCTTCTTTACTTGGTTGACTTTACCTGGAGAATAGACTGGCATACGCTCCCAGTACTTTTTGCTTATCCCTCTCAGGAACGCTCCATTCTCCCAACCACAACGACTCAGGATAGCAGGACTTAAGGGCTTCATTGTGCTCACATACTTTATTCATTCTCTCAGTCTTTGGAAATGATCAAATCAGTCATGCTTTTAGATTTAGATTTATTCTCTTGACATGCATATGTATGAATCATTTCATACTTAAAACAGGCATTTTTTTTTAAAAAAGAAGGTAACCATAGATCTCCATTATCATTCTCTCTTGAGTTTCTGAAAGGTCCAGTCATGTTATTTGCATTCCCATTCCTACCAGCTATTCATGTCACCTAACAGAATAATGTTTTCGTCCAGATTACATTCATTCAGAATGCTGCATTATTTTTCCCAAGATGGTTCTCCAGTTCTTCTATAATCACCATTCACTGGAGTTTAATTTGCAACTGTATGGATTCCTGTTTTTATATGCAACTGCCAACAATTAATATATTTTAGCACTTTCATTCCTAATTAAGCCTTCTCTTGCCCCCATTCATGTATAAATCAACTCCATTTCAATAAAAATTATTCAACCTTTATTTGGATCTATTACATCCTACCCTTTCCTTTTTGTTTCACACTATACACACAATATTCTTTCATTCTTTCATTTCATTTGTTAATGCATTCACTTTGATGTTCAGCCCTCTTGCAGTCCAAGTCACAAACTTTTATATGCCATGAACGACATCAAATGGATTCCTAGTTATTGGCTTTTGCTGGTCATCATGGCCTTGGTTACCTGAGGCTTTCAAATGATGCTTTTTAATAAGAGAAGGAAAGAGTAATTAGTCATAGTCATGCCTGACCACATACAGCAAGGGCAGTAGTGTTTTGTTTTGATATTCTCTGGTCAAGAATGTGCTGAACCCGGTCTCCTGCTCGACAATGCATATGGGAGGCAGAAAGGAGGCCGTGGGAAGGCAAATTAAAGATATCTGGAAGCTGAAATGGGGAAGCTCTTCACAGGGATTGGTGATGGTGGCACTGGGTGTTAGGTGTCCGGACGTGGCGAGGAAAGGATCGGCAGTGAGTGGAAGTAATGGAGGACCACAGGCGAATGGAGGTGACGGCAGCATTTGATGATGTCACGGGCCGACACAGGGATAATTGGTGGCCCATTTGAATGTCTCAATCAGCTGGGAATAGCTCAGCAGTTCATTATGTGTGTGGGACAGGCGGAGCCTGCACAGACATATAAAAAGCACTGAGAGGCGGCTGCTCTCAGCGTCAACTTTAAACTAATGTAACTTAGCGTTGCCTCAGATCTACCTTGTAGCTGCAATAAACCATTTGCCAACTCCGGTTTCAGCGTGGATTGCTTGGGGCTGTCAAGGTTTGTTTAGGAATGCTGAGAGAAAGTTAATGCTGAGAGCTATGGAAGTCATTGTGGACCTCCCGGAAAGAAACGGCAACATGGTACTATGGACTGTAATAGATCTGTTTTCCAAACAGGCACATTTTATACCATGTAGCAGGCTGCCCTCAACTAGACACATTTTCATTAGTGAAAATGTTCATTCAACATATCTATCATTTACATGGGGTACCTCGTGAATTATCTCAGACAGAGAAGTACAGTTTACAGCTAGGTTTTGGCAAAACTTTATACAAGCTGTAAGAGCGACACAAGGATTATGTTTAGCCTTCCACCCTAGCACCAATGGGTAGCATTAGAAAAAGCAGCTAAGGAGTATAAACAGCAAGCAGATAAGAAGAGGGCAGAACATAAACCTTTCCTAGTGGGGGATCAAGTATACCTATCCACAACATTTATAAAACTGAGGATACTGAATAGAAAATTGGGTCCTAAATATTTAGGCCCATTTAAAGTAATCAGAGTGATTAACCCAGTAACAGTAACTCTGAAGCGCCCATCCCTACTAGGCAAGATCCACCCAGTATTTCATAGCAGTCTATTAAAACTGGTGGAAGCCTTCAGAGACCCCTCAGAATACCCTGGACCACAAAAGGACAACCAGTATGAAATAGACAAAATATTAGATTCTAAAATATAGAGAGGCAAAGTCAAATACCTAGTACGGTGGAAGGGATATCCCTATGAGGATGCCTCCTGGGTGACTGTGGAAAATATCAATGCTGAACGGCTGTTAAGACGGTTCCATAGAAAAGATCCACAGAAGCTGAAGCCTGATGTTAACATATCCAATTTATCTCTTGCAGGGGGACTTCTGGTAAAGGGAAGCCACCTGTCGAGCCCAGTCTCCTGCTCGACAACGCATATGGGAGGCAGAAAAGAGGCCGTGGGAACGTGAATTAAAGATACCTGGAAGCTGAAACAGGGAAGCTCTTCACAGGGATTGGTGATGGTGGCACTGGAAGTTAGGCGGCCGGATGCATTGAGGAAAGGATTGGCAGCGAGTGGAAATAGTGGAGGATCACAGGCAAATGGAGGCGATGGCAGCATGTGATGATGTCACGGGCCAACGCAGGGATAATTGGCAGCCAGTTTGAATGCCTTGATCAGCTGGGAATAGTTCAGCTGTTCATTATGTGTGTGGGATGGGTGGAGCCTGTGTGGACATATAAAAAATGCTGAGAGGCGGCTGCTCTCAGCACCAACTTTAAACTAATGTAACTTAGTGTTGCCTCGGATCTACCTTGCAGCTGCAATAAACCATTTGCCAACTCCGGTTTCACCGTGGATTGTTTGGGGCTGTCAAGGTTTGTTTAGGAATGCTGAGAGAATGTTGCATGCTATCCTAGGCAAATGAGGCTACCTAATCAATTGTGGCTTGGAAGTCAGCATGCTATTGCCTGGTGGAGCAGTGGTTAGAATGCAGTGTTGAAGGCAAACTCTGCCCACAGCCTGGAGTTCAGTCCCAATGGGGCTCAAGGTATACTCAGCCTTCCATCCTTCTGAGGTCAGTAAAATGAGGACCCAGAATGTAATCTATATATTAGCTGGCAGAATTTTCAAACTTTCAGAATTTGTACACCTAGCCGAATAAAGTTTCTCATGGTAAACCCAACTGCTTCTGCTTTATATCAAAATACCAGAGACAATTTACATTAAACATTGGCATGATTACTTTGACATTTTCAGGCCAATAGAGCAAAAGTCTCCAATGTTGCTTTCTGGAAACAGTCTACCATATAAGAATGGAACTCTAGCTTCTAATTCTCCAATATTCTATTAGAGATATGTTTGACCATGTGCTAAGATGTGGAAGAAATCTTCTATAGATATGTACATTCAAACATTCATTGTCTATTGGGAGAACACCCTTTCTCGAAAACCTACATTATACGAAGCACTGGAACCAAAAGGTGTGGCACAGGCAATGATTGAAGAGGCACCTGGCTTTTCCAATAATGGAATTGGATGTAAATGGAAGTTTTGGCAAGAAGAAGTAAGAGCCTGTCTCCCTAATAAATATTGTACCCCCATTAATTCATTGCCTGGAGTTATTTCAGTGTTGCAGCATGTTTATTAATAACATTATGCAAATCAATTCTATTTAAGAGGAAGCCTTGGTTAGCCTTTTGCAAGGTAAAATTTCAAGATCAGCTGAAGGCAAACATGGTATTAGGACATCAACAAACTGTTCTAAGAGAAATCTCATAATGGCCTGTGAAGATTTGTCTTAAATATTAGAAGCTCTGGTTTAGGAACTAGCTGCAACTGTGTAAAATAAGCCCAAGTACTTCACAGTGTTAGAAATAAATAGTGAGAAACCGGTCACTTTACGAGGGAAATGGGCAGCATAAAAATGTAATAAACAAAATAATAAAATAAAATAAAACACTTCCTCATTTGGTGCTGTGATGTCAGGCCCCAGTTTTTTGCTTGTAAGGAAGAATGACTAGGAGCAAAACCAAAGTAAACTTCCTTTTTATAAAAGCAACGATGAAATGATCTTAAGATTATAGAAAAATTTTCATTAGCAGCATCTGCCAGGAACACTTCAAAATAAGAAATTATATGTAGGATGAATCAGTGGTGAAATTTAAATTTTTTTTACTACTGGTTCTGTGGGCGTGGCTTGGTGGGTGAGGCAGGGGAAGGATACTGCAAAATCTCCATTCCCTTCCCACTCCTGGGGGAAGGATATTGCAAAGTCTCCATTCCCACCCCACTCTGGGGCCAGCCAGAGGTGGTATTTGCCGGTTCTCCAGAACCTGTCAGAACCTGCTGGATTTCATCTCTGGGATGAATCCAACTGGCATTCTATAAATCCCAATTCATAATACTGTATCAGTGTGTGAAAAATTATTGTATTCCAAACAGATCCAGGTTATGTGAACATGTATGTAAAATAGTCAAGCTATGGGAAGCACAGTTTAAATATGTTATCAATATCTTTAAACCTGACCTGATAGAAAATGTGATAGAGTACTGCTAAAAACAATTATAAATGATCTCATCCATTTTACAAACTTTCAACTTTTTATCACAAGTTTTCCTTGTAGCCAATATAATTAACTTTTAAGAAAAATAATGATTTGATGTATGCCTTTGTCACTTGAGATTGAAAACAAAATCTAAATTCAAGGTGTTCTGATATATCAAGGCAATTAATATATCTCCATGGAAATGTTGAAGGACAACAGTATGGAAAATTCCAAGTGACTACCATCTGGAGGTATGGAAAGTTCTAAGTGGCATTGGAAGGTAAATTAAGTGCCGGTGTCCAACTAGCCAAAATTCATCACTTGCCTTAGGGAAAGCAGTTCTCATCTACTAGTTCAGCTTCCTCTAATTTTGAGTTTAGGTCACAGCCCTGAGGCAAAACTGAGTAAGGGGAATCATCAAAATTTGTTGCCACTGAAGAAAATATTTGTTTTACTCTTCTTTTATGTGGCAAGGAAGCAGAGATCTTGTCTAACAGTATGGTATTAAAATATACACCTGTACACTATCATTTCCTAGACTTTTATCTGAAATTAAGTTCCATACTGGTGCTAACTTGCTGTTCGGATGACAAATAGTAACAAAGAATGTTCCACCCATAGCTAGACATCAGGACAGGTCATAGTTTAGATATTCTAACCTTAAAAAGAAATAAAGCCTTTATGGTAAATGCCTATAGAAATGCTTTCCCATCCTTACTAAAATATATCAAAAATTGGCCTATTAGCCAAAAAGAGAATCCTGTGGCATATTTATGCTACAGAGACTGGGAGGCCTAGGAAAAGATTTGGAATTTAGTGAGTTAAACTAAATTTAAAGCAGGGTATAGAGGTGAAGATAGAGATATGTGGCGAAATTCAGATCAATACTTCTCCATTCTTTAGAAACTCAGGAATAAAGTACAGATAGTAATAAAATTCTCTTTTCCTATTCCTGAGAGCACTAATAGGGACAATAATCTGTGCCACTAAAGGTAAAGGTAAAGGTTCCCCTCGCACATATGTGCTAGTCGTTCCCAACTCTAGGGGGCGGTGCTAATCTCCATTTCAAAGCCGAAGAGACTGCGCTGTCTGAAGATGACTCCATGGTCATGTGGCCGGCATGACTAAATGCCAAAGGCGCACGGAACACTGTTACCTTCCCACCAAAGGTGGTCCCTATTTTTCTACTTGCATTTTTTATGTGCTTTCGAACTGCTAGGTTGGCAAAAGCTGGGACAAGTAACGGGAGCTCACCCCATTACACGGCACTAAGGATTTGAACAGTTGAACTGCCGACCTTTTGATCGACAAGCTCAGCATCTTAGCCACTGAGCCACCACATCCCCTGTGCCACTAAAATGACATAATTCAGATATCATGACTTCAGAATCCATACCTAAAGATGAAATGTTACTCATATGGTTCAGTGGTTCACGCACACAAATTTAATTCCAACTTTTCTTCTTGATTCTTCATAGTTTACAAGTAAAATAGGTAAATTACAACCAAATTTGAGAAAAAAAATCTCAATTGCTGTCTGTAAGGCAGCATCGGAAACTCAGTTCAAACTTTTGGGTTTGAATTCTGGTATGTATGTAAAGAACTGTTGTGTGACCATCATTGGCCTTATTTTGTGTGGGTGACAAAATATGGTGACCGAGGAAGTGAGAGAAGGAATTGTAATACCAGAAGGATGAAGGAAGGAGGAGAAGGAAACTGTGAGGCTTTAGGGATATCTCTGGTGGTTGGTTTGTGGTTTGATTGTGGTGTCTGAACTGGGCCAGTGTCCCGATGCAAATTTTTAGCTTCCTCAATAGTTCTCCTTTAGGCCAAGAAATTAGGAACAGAAATATAATAATCAACTAAATACTACAATAATTATATGTTAAATATTACATTTACAATGGTTGTAAGAAAAGAAACATGATTAACAAAATGTGACAGTTCAGTAAATGATGACAGCAGCACGGGTATCATTTTTAAAAAACAAAGAAATGGACTATCAAAGTATTACAGAAACTGTACACATATTTTGCTCACTGTTCTGATTTTACCTAAATATTTATAGGTTCTGACTAGCAATCTGACTAGCGATATAAAAGGGTTGCTATGTATGTGACAGCTGTGAAAAAACCAGGAAAACAAAACAAAACACATTTTGGGAATCATTTAGAAAAGATTGAAAACTGCCAAAACTACAAACTCAATTCTTGGCTATTGTCTTTGCAATCAACACTACATCTCTATGATACGTCACATAAGTTTCGTTTGGAACAGGGAAAGAAGCAGAAGAAAGCAACTTGTAAGGTGGGGCTACTAGAGAAAATTTCACTCTCTTCTGCAATACTAAAAGATTTGTTTTCATGGATTTAGCTAGATTATTTAAGACAAAGTAGCATTAGTAGTAAATAATATTGGATAATATTTGAAGGCTCATTAAAGTTGCTTCTGAAACCTCCCCAAACTGCATCCCAGAAGGTATTTACCTGCTGTATACTAGGCAGTGCATGCTATTGATCTCCTTGTCCAGCTTGTACCTCCGGAAGTCTTCCCAAGCATCTTTAAGAGCAGTGATGGCCATTATAACACAGATGGGCAACACAGAGATTCCTGGCTCAAAAACATTGACTACTGGCACAAAATTAAGAACAACGATGGCCACAAAATATATGTTGGCAAAGCGGTGAAACTGTTCAAAAACATTTTTAGGGATAAAAGACAAGAATGTGTATCTGGTGGTCTTGATTTTGTTGCCTGCATAATGTCTGTTTGGATTTTCTTTCCACTTGGCTTCGAAGGGCAAGTTCGACAGCACAGTTCGTTCAGTTTCTTCATTCTTTCCCCCTTTCCTTCTCGTCACAGATTCCACACTCTCAGACTCTAAGACAACACTCTGGCAGCACGGTCTTCTGAACCAATGTATATCCCGTAGGAATGTTACTGAGCACATTTCCTCGACATCTTCCTGTCCCTTTAAAGCTACACTTAAAGAATTAAAACACAAACTATTCTAGTTGGTTTCTTCCAGGGAGAAGTGTCAGGCTGAATTTAATTGAGCCAACTGCTTTTGCTTGCTTTAGTCAACACCTGTTGAAACACAGAGGTGTCATCCTTCTGCAAACCAGTTTTGCTGCCATCAGAAAGAGCGATCCTGGGTCCTAGTGCCTGCTTTGCTGCTGATCTGGATTTTTTTCTCCTCGATTGTACAATGACACCGAAACTTTCTGAACAGTTTAAAATAGAAGATAGAAGTTCACTGGCCTCTTACTTGAATCTCAGATATGTGTGGATTATATGGCCTTTATAATTTTAAATATTTGAAATTTAAAACAACAACTCCAAGCAATCACATTTCTTTGCATGGAAATTACATGCAGAGAAACTTGTCTGTACACTGTTTTCCATAATTTGTATGCCATTCCCCAAAATGCTTGCATCTCCAGCTGTCTGCACTGTCGAAAAAAAATTCAATTAAAGAGTGGATATATATTTTATGTGATGCAAAGAGGACTATCTGTAGAATGGCTTCACACATCACCCTAAACCATGCCTTAACTATGGGTTATTAAAGAAAGCACCATGGTTGCAAACCATGGTTTGCACATTCAATGGCTGAATTTGTAGAAAGCAGTAAGCTAAAACTAGGCATATTACATGATTGCTTATGTGAAGGAAATCATACTTTTGTAGGAATCCAAATAACCATGGCATAACAGTAGGATTGAATTTTGTGATATTTGTCAGAATTGATGTTTGACATAAAATTTTTAACAATAAATTGAATGCACCAACAGAATTGCAGAAATACCGGTATTATAAAGATAACATTATCTTATGCCACAAATTGTATTCTGATAGTTTATTGCTTACATCAATATGGGGGATGGATTAGGGATATTAGGAATAATAATGTAATGGCACATTTATAGACTTACTTATTATATGCCTTTGTTTTAGAAGAATTGATCTGCTGATCCAGTTTGTATCTCTTATAATCTTCAGTGCCATCCTTAACTGCTATAGTTAAAAGCACAGCAACTAAAGGTACCATTGTGATGTCCCTCTGAAAAACTTCCAGTTGTGGGAACCAGTTGATGATCACCAAGAGGAGGAAGTAAATGTTGGCCAACCTAAAAGGATAGAATCATTAATGGAGTTGTTATGTTTACCCTCTTTCTTATTGTTCTGGTGAGGCAATGATTTCTGGGTCCAATCAAACCAACCAACCAACCAACCAACCAACCAACCAACCAACCACTTATTCGTTCATTTGCTTTAATGGCTAAACTTAACTCTGTCCAAAAACTGTGTCTATGCAATGCATTTACCATGGTTTAACCAAGTTAATTTTTTGTGTTTCCACCATGCACTGAACCACACTAACCATGCAGGGTGATTTTACATAAAATATTAGACTAAACTGTGATGAGTTAGTTTGTGGCACGGTGGCAAGTCAGCTGTAGCATCTGTGTGGCCAAGGTTCAAATAGGCAAGAAGGTGTACAGCAGAGTCCCCAACCCTCGGGCCGCAGACTGATATCAGTCTGTGGCCTGTTAGGAACTGTGGGCTAGCGAGCAAAAATATTCTCAATCATATATATATTATCTGCTATCTTCCTTCACAATGTGAAGAACATTCTTATGCACAAATGTAAAACTATATGCAGATTAAAGCCACATAAATGTTGACCTACAGACTATTGACAGGCAAGGCAGAGCTGTAAATTATCTCATGGCTTCAACTCTAATTTCCCAAGCAGGTCTTGGGATGGTTTTAAATTGTTCTGGATGATCCAATCCACCAGAGAAAATGTATAGCTGCTTTGTCATGACCCACTTGCTATGACTGGGCTATTCAAGACTGGTCTATAATTTCTCAGGTCAGATGAATTTAATTAAAGCTTAGAATAGCTTCCTGAGGATCTGGACCATCTCATTACTTAAAGAAGTGTTATTTATAGCTCCCAATGAATCACCAAGCCTCTCCCAACACACTGGAATTAGGCAACGTCTGACACACGTCACAATCTAGTGTCTAAATAGCCCGAGAAAGGATTGTATAGTATCTCATGTCATACTAAATGAGCTACTCTTTAAAATGCTATTGGACTGCCCCTTATTATTCATTTTATAAATCATCACCCATATCTAAATATGGAATTCAATGTTGCTTGTGTGACTTCCTGTTGCACAATGAGACTTTGATCCAATCCTTCCCTTCCCTTTTTAGTCTTCCCCATGAGATATGGAGGTTCTTCTGACGTTCTTCAAATGAAGTTTAGAGTGTGTGTTTATGGAGGGAAGAAGGGGTGAATTTCACTCGCACATCCACAGATGGTGCCAAAGAGGAGTATTAGATTCCACTCTAATACACTGAACAGAACAGAATAACAGAGTTGGAAGAAACCTTAGAGCTCTTCTAGTCCAATGCCCTGCTAAAGCAGGGAGCCCTATACCAGGGGTGTCAAACTCGTGGCCTGTGGGCTGGATGTATCATGTGCTGGCCCTGCCCCTGCCTGGTTTAGCAAAGGGAAAAAAGTCCCTATACATCACGTGACGCTGCTCTGACGATGCAAGTTTGACACCTCTGCCCTATACCATGTCAGACAAATGGCTGTCCCATCTCTTCTTAAAAACCTCCAGTCGTTCTACTGATGAATTGTTCTGTCAAGAACTTTCTCCTTTGACCTAGGTTGGTTTTTTCCTTGATAGGTTTCCATCCATCACTTCTTGTCTTGCCTTCAGGTGCTTTGGAAAATAAATTGACCCCCTCTTCCTTGTGGTAGCCCCTCAAATATTAGAAGACTGCTATTATGTCACCCCTAGTCCTTCTTTTCATTAAACTAGACACACCCAATTTCTGCAACCATTCTTCATATTTTTTAGCCTACAGTCCCCTAATCATCTTTGTTGCTCTTCTCTGCACTCTTTCTAATATACAGTATTTATACACTGTATAAATCGTTCCCACTTTTAATTTAGAGTTTATTGAATATCTAATGTCAATCAGATTTGTAATAGAGACACTCTGAATAGGCCAAAATCTAGCTTAAATCTTCCAAGGTTTTGGCATTGTCACTTAAAATCTCATAACATTTTGGTCATTTTAAAATAAAGAAACAATTTTATTTTATTGTAGTTTTGGTGCTATGTGGGAAGATCATATACACCAGTGTTTCTGTATCTGGCATGCTGACTGAGGAATACTGGGAACTGAAGTCCACACGTCTTAAACTTGTCAAGGTTGTGAAACATTGATGTATAAAAAACATGGGGTGTGTGTGCCTATGCTGTGTTGCCTGTTCCAGACTTATATAATGGAAAACCTTTGATGACAATTTAAAGGAGGAGTTTGAAATCTGAAACAATATCTAATTCTTATCTCTCTAAAGGCATTATGTGCTTTTTTGTATGATTCTTTTTTTAAAAATACTTTTCTTCCATTTACTGAAAACAGATATAAAAATAACCATCCTTGTGGTTTTCTTTTGGTGGTAGTGGTGCATTTTCATACCTGTGAAATTGTTCAAAGAGATTTTGGGGTAAAAAGGTCAGCAAAGTATATTTTGTGGTTCGTATCCCATTTTTGCAGTACGTCTTCAGGGCTCTTTCCAACTCCTTTTGAAATCTAGCATTACTAGGAAAGACAACCCTGCATCTGTCCCAGTTGTGTTTCCGGTTCTGCCTTGGATTGTCAGATGATAAGAGAGGTGTTGATTCCAATGGTGAACTTTCTTCTTTTGGCCATTGCCAACGGTACATGGCCGAGTCAGCTGGTAAAGTCATGGTCATAGATAAGGGATGTCTGAAACACAAACACAGAACAGGAACTGAAAAACAATTCTAGCCTGGAAGCGAATGGACCTCTTACTAGTGTTTGAGTTCACATGTTACCTGCTGCACAAAAGGGCACCCAGTACACGAAAAATGCTTCCCCAAAAAGCAAAAGAGGAACACATGGTTAAAACTGCTTGCAGGAAATGATGAAATGCACACAGAATGACTTGCAACCTTCATAACTAAATGATATACAGAGCAAACAAACACAGTGAACTGTGTCATAGCAGATGCTGACATTTGACAACCTAAGGGGAAATCCCAATCCGGCTTGCTGTGTGCAATGAACATGTAAAGACGTTTCTGTCTGATTGAAGCTCTGCTCTCTTTGCCTTCTTATTGCTGGACAATAGGAGCCAGGATTGGTGGTGGAGAATATGGGAAAAAGCAAACACAGGTGAAAATATAATCCAATATTCATCTTTGTCCTTATTGTTATAAAAGCCCTTTGTGATAAGAAAGGGTTAAACTGTTGCTTGTAAGATCATTTCCCTGGAGGGGAAAAATTAAAAGCAAGGATAATTACAACTTACGACACACACCTGGGCCTTGTAAGCAGCAAATACATCCAATAGTCACAGGCACTGTGCTCATCTACTATTTTAAATCCAACCCGCTCCTGAATACAGTCTCTCAGTATTTCAGTTTCAACTCTCTACAATAGGTGAAAACATAGGCAGTCAAAACCTCTAGCCAAAGCCCTAATGATAACTCAGCAGCTTTCTTATTAATTTTTAAACCCTGATGCAATCAGGACACATTGCAGACATTTGGAATTTGGAAGCCTGGAAACATAATCTCTGAGTTGTGGCATAACAACATTTTACCACTAAAGCCAACATTTTAGGCAGCCCCTGACTCTTTCACTTTTGTACAAAATGTATCTCTCAGTTGAAGTTGATTCTGTGCTGGAAACCTATAGTTTGTAGAGATCTTTATATTTTCGTTCGAACACCAGCTGTTTCTTTCATCCCTTCTCTATTTTGCTAGTGTAAGAACTGAGTCTTGGATACAAAAGGACTAACAAGGATTGCTACGAGTTGGAGAAGAGTAACCAGCCACAGGGTTTTTTTACCTCTTGAAATGTACTTTGTCTTTTTGATTAAAATTCAGACAACACACAATTTAAAATATAGTGTGCATTTAACACCAGGATAAAGAGAACAAAATGAAATGTAGATATCTGAAACTTTTATAATATTAACCAGAAGGGTGATAAGTCTGCTGCAATGGTTAAGGCACCAGGCTAGAAACGGAATCTGTGAAGGAATCTAGTCCTGACTTAGGCACAAAGCCAGCTGGGGATATTGAGACAGTCACATACTCTCAGCCCCATGAAGAAGGCAATGGAAATCTGACTGCAGGGCTTGTCCAGGTAGTTATCAGTAGTCAACACTGAGTTGAAGGCATCCCTTCCTCCTGGAAAGTTTTCAGCATTGCCTTAAAACAGGGAACTGACACTAGAAGAATTTCTTGGGTTAAGAATTCTACAAATGTTGCAGAAGCCACTGAAAAGCCCCCTTTCTTCTATATACAAAATTGTTTTTACTGGAAATGTGTAGAGAAGCCCGTATGGTTGGTCTTTTTTGCATGTGTGGGAGATTCCTGCAAGAGCAAATAGCCTTTTAGCTATCAAGATGCAGAAGAGGGGAGATCGGAACAATTCCTTTCAATTTGAACCTGCTGATTCTGATTTTTCTATCCCAGGTAACAGACATTGCTTGATCTTAGAAGACAGTGTCAATTCTTCATTGTCTTCTTCAAGATAAATGTATTCAATTCCTTTGTGTCACTTGGTTTCCCAATGTCTTATCATCTTTGTCAATCTCATACCTCATTTTTTTGATACAGAATCCTTAAATTAGTAGTAGGCAAACTTGGCTCTTTCACACACTGTGGACTTCAACTCCCAGAATTCCTAAGATAGCCAAGCTGTCTTAGGAATTC
>JANHZT010007153.1:226771-236893 GCA_032468215.1 Stegonotus admiraltiensis | reverse complement strand
GGCTGGCCCCGCCCCCATCTATTCTCTGCCTCCCAAGTCCCAGCTGATGGTGAGGAAATGTGGATTTTGCAATTTCCTTCCCATGGAGTGAGGTAGGAGTGGAGATTTTACAGTATCCTTCCTCTGCCACACCTACCAAGCCATGCCCACCAAGTCATGCCATGTCATGCCCACCAAGCCACACCCACAGAACTGGTAGTAAAAAAAATTTGAAACCCACCACTGGTCATAGTGTCATTTGGTATTCAGATTAAGGGAAAACAAGGTGCCTATTTTTAAGAGTTATATGAATTTGACATATTCAGATCTTTAATCAGTTTGAAAGATGGAATATTGGAAACCAAGAGGTGAAATGCTATTATAGTTGCAATGGAAGAAGCCAACAGATAACATGCATTTCAAGGAACATGAATCAAAGTTAGATCCCAATCTATTCTTTTCATTTCATCCTGTGCAGTACCTTCATGCTACTTATGCTTGAAAAATACACCTTGTTCTTTCACCATCAGTTTGTTTCTATTTATTTCCTATTTCTGGTGAAGACTAAGGAAGAAGAAGATCATAGCGGAAAAAGAGAGAGTGCCTTGTTTGGTGTATTTCTTTCCAAATGTGGGTATCTGCTGCCTTCCTGTGGAAAGAAATTGGTATTCCTTTTTTAAAAAGAAAGAAAAGAAAAGCAGAGCAGCACCTTTGCAATTTGACAATTATCCTGCTTAATGTCTTCTAAATCTGAAAAAAGAATCAGCCTTCAGAGGGTTTTTTTTTATTGTCTTTGAGGTTTTATGGGCATATGAGAAGGGGTAAAAGGTAAAGGTTCCCCTTGCACATATGTGCTAGTTGTTCCTGACTCTAGGGGGTGGTGCTCATCTCCGTTTCAAAGCCGAAGAGCCAGCACTGTCCGAAGACGTCTCCATGGTCATGTGGCCGCCATGACTAAACACCAAAGGTGCACAGAATGCTCTTATCTTCTCACCAAAGGTGCTCCCTATTTTTCTACTTGCATTTTTTACTTGCTTTTGAACTGCTAGGTTGGCAGAAGCTGGGACAAATAATGGGAGCTCAGCCTGTTACACGGCACTAGGGATTTGAACCGTTGAACTGCCAACCTTTTGATCAACAAGCTCAGTGTCTTAGCCACTGAACCACTGTGTTCCTGATGAGAAGGGGTTGCCCAGGAATTTATAGTTAGCAGATGGCAAAGGGCTTGTCAAAGGACTCTGTATAATGACCCCATCCAACAATCATTGTGCCTTGTCTATTGTTCATTTGCTTGTGGCAAAGCCTAAACAAGCTTGTCCTGTATCTAATTCACTCTGAATCTATTGGATTCCATATTTTATTTTTGCTTTACTGTGTAGAAATGAGGGTTAGATTCTGGCAATCTCACATTAGATATAATGTTAGTCCTCATGGCTGTGCTTCTTATTTGTCTACCCTGAAGGGCTAATATCAATCCTGCAAGGCTTAAAGTTTTTCTCCCTTCCTTTCCCTTTTACTTTCCAGAGAACTAAGAAGGCTTCCTTCTGCAACACTTTCCATGCGATATGAGCCATGGTGGTGCACTTGTTAGAATGCAGTATTTCAGGCTATTTCTCTTGATTGCTGACTGAAGTTCAGCAGTTCAATTCTCACCGGCTAAGATAGACTCAGCCTTCCATCTTTCTGAGGCGGGTAAAATGAGGACCCAGATTGTTGGGGGCAATATGCTGACTCTGTAAACCACTTAGAGGGGGCTGTAAAGCACTGTCAAGCAGTATATAAGCCTAAGTGCTATTGCTATTGCTATCCGAAAAGGATGGAGGAGAGGAAAAGTAACTTAGAAACTCAGGAGGAAGGATCAAGCAGATATCAGAGACTTTTGCTGAGTCCTTGCCAAGGAACAATTGATGTACTTCAGCATGTACTGTGTTTCTGAAATGTATCTCTGCCTTAAGGAGATTGCTTTCTTTCTTATATAGGAGAAACAACTAACTCTGAACAAGTCGTAGCATTTTAATGAGGATATGTCCATTCTATTATATGACAATCAGCAGCTTTTCTGTCCAGGTGATGCCCACTTTCTACATACTTGTACTTTCTCATTAAATGGAAAATAATATATAACTCAATGAAACTGTGAACTTCGCTGAAAGACTGGATTGACTACTTTATCATTGGCCGGTGTTTACAACTTCTAGAATGAGAGTGGCCTATATTAGACATGCAATGGAACTTAGAAATCTTACTTCTTAACATAAATTAAACTCTTACTACAATTTGTATTCAATTCCTCAAGATTTGCATATATAAAATTTATTTTCAAAAGACTTGTTTTAGGGTTTGCTTGTTTTTTGGTCTTTAAAAGACAGATTCAGATACGGAATGGTGTTATTCAATCTTTGGGATCCTTGTTGAAGTCTCAAGAAGATGGTAAGGCATGGTCTAACTGCCTTAGGAGATTGTACAAGATTGTACCTTCTTGTGACTTTAACACAGATCTCAGAGACATGCATGTGACATACCATTCAGGCTCATTGAATAATAAAATTAATAACTTAACTTAATAAATCAATAACTACCTTTAAAAAAATTAAAGAGGTTAGCAGTTGTATTGTATATGACAAAAATAACTCCTTAAGGATGTCTAAACAATAGTTCCTTAATTTAGCGACAGCTTATATAAGTACAGCTTAAAAATAACTAGCAGACACCCTGTGCAAAGGAAACACTATGTTTGCAATTTCTTGTTAATCAACTCTCTACAAGTGTTGACAGATGCTAATGATCTGAGAAAGTGTTTCAGTATGAGATCTTTTCCTTCTGGCTTTTCTACCTCATTGCTTAAGGTGGACAAGATAATAAAACATGGAAAGAGACAGTTGCTCCTTTGATGGATTCCAAGCCACAGATGACTGGAATGGTTATAGCAAATACTCAATCAGAAAAATAAACACGAACACAAAATAAAACAAACCCCTCCAGACTAGCTCAACACAACCTTGGAAGTGTCGTACGATCAAATTTTGCTGTAGGGATTTCAGCATGAGTGTCATCTGTTAATTCTTGTGGGTTTTGTGCCTTGACCCGTTTTAGGATCTCGGCATGGTGAATCAGAAAGCTCAGTTGCTGTAATTCCCTCATTCCCCAGTAAGGAGTACTTACTTGGGCAGTCAACTCCACAAGCCTGTGCTAATCGTATTCCTAGTTGTTAAAGCACCAGCTAGAAACCAAGAGACATTCAGTTCTAGTCCTGAATGTTCTAGTGAAGTCAACTGGGAGACTTTTGGCCAGTCACACTCTCTCTCTCTGAGCCCTAGAAAGAAGGCAAGGGGAAAGCAATTCTGAAAAACCTTGCCAAGAAAATCATAGGGCCGTGATGGTGAACCTATGGCATGCATGCCAGAGGTGGCATGCAAAGCCCTCTCTGGGGGCACATGCGCTGTCTCTAGCTAGTCTTCTGGTTTCCAGTGCTCACATGCACACCGGTTGGTCTTTGTGCACGTGCCAGAATGCGGGAAACCCAAAGACCAGCTGGCCGGTGCATGCACGCACCACCCAGCTGGTCTTCGGGTTTTTGGCGCTCCAGTGTGCAGACATGTGCACGCATGCACATGTTCCAGTTTGGGCATTCGGTGCTGAAAAGGTTCACTATCACTGCCATAGGGTATCACCCAAGCAGTTGCCAGGAGTCAATGCTGATTTTAAGGCACCAATAAATTAATATGCCATACCTTATTTTAAACTAGCAGAGGTGGTTCTTTTGCCTAGTGTCTACAAGAACAAAAGTGGCCTTTAGAAAAGACTTCTGTCATGCAGCAAGAGGAATCCAGTTGTATTTTACATAGAGTTTTCAAGCTGGCTGAAAAAATAAATAAATCTGAGAATGAAACAATTCATTTCTATGCAAATCATACCCATCTGATAAAAAACCTTTTAAAATTGTCAATGACTAGAAAAAACAATGGGTTTATTGATTCATTTATAACATTTCTGACTCACTTTTCATTATTAAAAGGATAAACCCAAAATGATAGGGCAACAAAAGTAAAGTAATAAAACTGTTTAAAAGCGCATACATAATAACATCACATTAGGTTGTAAAAGCATGCTATAAACAGAACCAACAGGCACAATAACAAATATATATATATATAGTAAAAAAGATCACAAACATGTCTAGGTGTACATATCAATCTTCAAGTTTTGCTCAGCAACTTACAGGACTAAGCAAAACAATAATCCTAATTAAGAAAGGAAAGAATTATTTGGTTGGGATGCCTGTAGTAAAAGTATCATTTTTCAGTTTACTGCTTTGTGATATCATCCAGACTAGATTTTGTTTGTTTATATCATGCCTTTTATTATTTTTGCTAAATAATATGAGGTGGGTTGGGCTTGGAGAGAGTGACTGGCCCAAAGTCACCCAGCTAGCTTTCATGGCTGAGGTAGGACTTGAACTCACCATCTCTTGCTTTCTAGTCTGGCGCTTTAACCATCTGAAGAGAAGATTGGCTCTCTTATTGGTTAAGCCAATGAAGGAAGCTTCTCTGGATAGTATGGTGTGTATTTGGTGATGTCTTTTAGAGCTTCTTATAAAAGATTAAGCTGATTGGACAAGCTAAGGCAAAATTGCTGCTTCTGCTTATTTCATACACCCATAGGGGTTTTAAAATTGTATTTAATTTGTGGCTATCACGGATGTGAACTTGGGAGTCATGAATTACTTCACATATATAACCTTCCTATTTCCAGATTTAGTTTTAAGGGTTGGCACATACATTAGTTTGCATCTTTCAATAACAAAGAACCCTTACTTTGTTGGGTTTTTTTGGGGGTATTCATATGTAATACATACATATTCATATGTAATATTTGCATCTGAAGAGAAGAATTAGACACAGCATATTAAAACCCAGTGGTCTTCCGGGTGTGATTCAAGGTGTTGGTTAACATCTTCAAAGCGCTCCATGGCTCAGGGCCTGGATATCTACGAGACTGCCTTCTGCTACCAACAGCCTCCCACCGACCAGTGCGCTCCCACAGAGAGGGGCTCCTCGGGGTGCCATCGGTTAGACAGTGCCGACTGGTGACACCCAGCCTTCTCTGTGGGCGCTCCTGCCCTCTGGAATGAATTGCCCCTGGAGTTGCGGAGGATCCCGGATTTGCACACCTTCCATCGGGCTCTTAAGACCTTGCTTTTTCAGCAAGCCGGGCTAGCTTAAATTTTAATTCTGTTTTAAATTTTAATCAAATTTTATGAGGTTAATTGGGTTTTTAAAGATGTTCAGCCTTAATATTTAATTTGTTTTAATTGGGTTTAACTTGTATTTATGTGTATTGGGTTTTAGTTTGGCTGTTCACCACCCTGAGTTCTTCGGGAGAAAGGGCGGTATAGAAATTAAATAAATAAATAAATAAAACTGAAATCCTATTCTCATGCTTTCTTGGGAGCAGATCAGGTCACACTTCTGAGTGACACATGATGGTAGAATTGCAATTGCTGCATCCAGAAATATATACTTTGAAAGTCATAAGATTAATTGCATACGTTACGAACTAAGTAATGACACCCAAATCATGTTACAGTATTGCTTTATGAGTGATCCTACTTATGTTTGAGAAGTCTAATTGATCATTTACACATAGGTAGCTTTCGATTTATGGCCACTATTGAGTGCAAAATTTCTGTTGCTAAACTAAGTGAGTTATGCCCCATTTTATGACCTTTCTTGCCACGGTTGTTAAATGAATCATAGCAGTTGTTAATATAGTTGTTAAGTGAATCTGGCTTCCCCATTGACTTTGCTTGTCAGAAGGTTGCAGAAGATGATCACAGGCCCCCAGGCCATCGCCATCATCATAAATACATGATAAATAAATACATAAATAAATATGCCAGTTGAATTTTGAGGACATGACCATGGAGATCCTGCAATGGTTTTAAGTGTGAAAAATGGTCATTAGTCACCTTTTTCAGTGCCACTGTAACTTTGAGCAGTAGCTAAACAAATGGCTGTAAGTTGAGGACTACCTGTATATAAATAATATGAAAAGGGCTTGATTCAGTTTAGTTGCAAAAAAAAAGGACAGTAAGTGGTCAACAATAAGGGTACATATCACATTGTTTAGAAAAGCTTCCTCTAGATGATAAATGGAACCCTAACATTAGAGCAACTTTTTAGTTAGTGTGTGTATCTAGTGTTGTCTTCCCCAATGGAAGGTCCATTACAATTCCCATACTCCTGACAAAGCTAAGGTTCCTCATTTCCAAGAACTGAACTGAAAAGATTGTAATTCAAAAGCATAAATAAAATGTCGCTTGTAAAATATCAAAGAAAAATCTGTGTATATAGGAAAGGGAGGGAATGTTTGCCCTTGGAGTTCTCTTTTGCCGGATCTAGCCTGTTCCAAATTTAGATAGACGCACTACTCAACAACAAAGAGAAGAAATTGCACTGAATATGTGCATTTGTGGCGGAAATGAAAAGGCCTATTTAATTTAATGAAATTTTGTAGATGACATTAAGGGTAATTATACTAGCATCTACAGAGAAAACAAAAACTCTGACTTGCTTGATTAGAAACTTAATAGATAGGGTCCTTCATTAACGATCAAGGATCTTACAGTAACCCATATGCATTAATTCAAGACTGAATACTATCTTAAGGTTAAGAAGCAATGTATTCATTAAACGTTTCTTCTGCAGATGTCTTTAATTACATGTACCCAAAAGTTCAGATTTTTTTTCCTCCTTACAGCCCAAATTTGAGAAAGAACAGTTAAAGTTTTCTGTCAACAGCAGTATCAAATGCCTTTATGCAGAAATAAAACAGCCTTCACAAATGGAATATTCTAGTGACAAAATTCCACCTCAGAAGGCAAAATTAAAATCCGGCTGTAAGAAGTTATATTAAACATCAGGAAGTCTAATCTTTGCTAACTGAGCAGGAGCAAGTTCTAGCCCTTGAAGCATGGGTGTTGGTGATTTGAGGGTGAAGATAAATACAAATTAGGCAGATGTTAGTTATTAAGCATCCATGCCAGTTTAGCATCAACATTCAGCAACATGGGCTAACCCTGCCTAGCAAGCCTCAGCAACACAACAGATATTTGATGGAAAACCAGCAGGTAAGTGAGACAGTCCAGTGTTTTTTCACTAACATGAATGATCTCCCTGCTGGGCTCATATGAATGACATCCTTCATATGAATGATGATCATATGAATGACCTTTTCCCTCCTGGGAAGAACTCATGGTTATGTGTACCATGCTACAAGTTCCAGCTCTCAGAGAGTCAGGTTTTTCTTCCGAGACCAAAAGAACTGCCCTAGAAAAGCTTGGAAAGACAGGGAGCTTGAGGAAAAGTGGTTTCAGGAACAAAACAGCACTCTCTCTTTTCCTCAGGCAAGGAAATTCCTGAGATATGATGGTAAAACTCTAAGAAGGGAAGAAGTTGAGAAGATTTTCTCAGAGGATGAAAAGTTATCCTCTCTCATTGAGGATATGTCTCCAGAAGATTTTGGTGCAGGGAAGAGAAAGTAGAGGTTGTGAGAGATTTTGGCACTAATGAAGTGAGGCAAAGTAGTCATATGGTCTTGGAAGTAAAATTTAAATTAGTTCAGTTCACATAGTTCAGCAGAGCCAAACAGTTTCAATGAGTGAATGAGAGGATGGCATTGGAGAAGGATCTTACAATTTTAAGGCATTTTAAGGAACAATCAAACAGAAAAGGCCAAGCTCCTTTCAAACTAGGAGGCTACAGGTGTAAAGATCAGAAAGGTGTTAAAATTGTGTTAAATCTGAGTAGGAATGGGGAGAGCTGACAAAATGGGGAAAACATTCAATTTTGAAAGAAGCATCGCTAGAAACTGAGGGACATTCTGGTAAACAGTAAAGAAAAAAATAAATACAGTATGCAACTGAAGGTACTGTGGGTCTGTGCATCTTTTTCATTAGTGGCAGAAGAAAGGCAAGTCAGAGAGGTATCTATGAAGATTCTCAATCATCCAGGTGGTGGTTGTTCCAAAGGTGCTTTTTCAAAAGGCAACTGGATTTGGTTTTCCTTGAAGATGTTTTGCTTCTCATCCAAAAAGCTTCTTCAATTCTGATTGAACTGAACTGAATGACTTTTTAATACTAGCAAAGAACCTTGACTTTTGGTATGGAACCTGCACTGAACTGAAAAAGCTTCTTGGATGAAAAGTGAAACTTCTTTAAGAAAAACAAAGTCCAGTTGCCTTTTGAAAAAGCACCTTTGGGAAAGTCACAGAGGTGATAGTAATATAATGGTGCTGTTTCAGATGACTCCTGTATTTCTCATTTTCCATCTCAGATTTACTAGCCATATGGCGACAAAGATACCAACTTACAATATTTAATTATTAAGATTTAAGGAGTTGGCCCTGAAAGACTGAATCACATTGTTATTGAAAAACACAATATTCAGGTTGCAAGATTACATCAGGAATGAAAATGGTGATGGGAGGCAGCAACGGACTTGATGGAGAGTCTTTTATATTTTCCAACCCAGGAGCTGAGGCATAGAATGTATACCTGTCATTTGCTCTTAGGTTTTGTAGCTGTTTCTCTTTGTTATTAAAAAAAAATGACTAAGGATAAAAATGCAAGTAAAATAAAAGAGGAGGGATTGAGTTCTGGTTAACTAGAGCACAAGACCATTATATTCTTCTGTTATTTTTTCAGCAGAATTTAAGGCTAAAGAATATGAGGGTAAGAAAGGAAAACTTCTTGGCAGGCAATCTATTTTTCTTTCTAGCTAGTAATCTGTACCAGTTGAACCTGATATAGCTAAGGGCAAACTAAACCTGAAGGTACTCATGTGATTTGATTTTGTATCGCTGATCTTTATTGAACAAATTGCATGAGTGGGACCACTGTGCTTGGACCAGTCATAGCTCAACTGCAGTTTTGCCCTCCCTGCTGACTGATTTCAGTGGGAGAAAGGGTCCCATAATGGCATATTCCCACTCCAGCTTGTTTCAATGAAATTTTATTGTTTCTCTTGAAAACTGACTGGTCTACATTAAAGTGTTTTTTTTTCTTGGGGAGGAACTGGAAATAACAAAACAATTCATGAATATTTCTTTGTTCCTGAAGCAACTGAGTAAATGCTCCATGATTTGTCATATAATCTTACCATAGTCTGGTGCTCACTTAAACTGCTGGAGCAAGAAGCATCTCAATCAAGCATAACCAAGAGATTAAGCAGCAGGTAGAGCTGAAAAGGCACAAATGTCTCTCCATCCACCTTTGTTGACACATTCCAGGGTTGCTTCATTAAAATGGACTACAATTACATAGCCCATAATTAAATAAAAGAATAGAATGATTAATAGTCATTCAAAAGAAATGTAGATTTGTGAAAAAGTGATCAATTTAAGAGCATAACCTGATGAATCTGGCAAAGGCCCACCTTAGTTCGAGCAAGAATTTATGAAGAAGGTTCCAAAGCATGAGATGGAGAAAGGTCACTCTACTGCTACTGTTCTGTTGCAACTGGCATCTGGAGGTTTTTACCTCAGATTGTTGCCACGTCATGTGATCAAACTGTCTCAGAAAGACAGTTATGCTTGGAATGGTCAGTAGTAAAAGGAAACGAGGCCACCAAAAAGCACAGTGGCTAGACACTATCAAAGCCAGCACCAGCCATAGCATAAAACAACTAGAAAAAGTCATTCAGGATCAGAAAATAAGAAGAGAGCTAGTCCAATAGCTGAACAGAGAGCATTATCTTTACCTCAGACTCAATGGAAAAGGGGGAAGTGAAGCTGGAGGTCTTTCAAGTGAAAGTGGCAATGTGAAAGTGCTCACTAGTGTGTGGAAAAAAGTTAGCAGAACCACTTGTGACTCCTGAGGACAAATTTTAAATGGTGCTGCTCTTCTCCAACCCCTAACATAGGGCATAGGATCTTCTGACTGATGGAGAAAGCAAAACAGAAGCCTTTGGCCTGGTTACTTGGACAATTATACCGAGCTGTGGTAGTACAGTGGACTAAAACACTGTTATTAACAATTACTGCAAGTTCGAGTCCCACCAGACTCAAAGTCGGCTCAGCCTTCCATCCTTTCTAAGGTGGGTAAAATGAGGACCCGGTTTGTGGGGGCAATAAGCTGACTTTGTA
>JANHZT010007153.1:166550-177092 GCA_032468215.1 Stegonotus admiraltiensis | reverse complement strand
ACCCTTTCTTCGTGAACATAAACTGACCCTCTGACGAGCAAGGGGGGCGTGTCTGAAGAAAATTCATAGACTAATTCTCTCAGAGCTGACTGCTAGACTGTTGAATAACCCGCACTTTGGATTCTCCATCAGCGAGCTTAGAAGGGACGTTCAGGTAAGCAACGTCCATTTTATTACTCATTATATACTATGGCAGATTACAGATTGAAGGAAGAATTGACTAAACTTGTGCCTTCCCAAATGTACTGGATATTTTCATCATTAGAAGTCATACTGTTAAACTAATGAAAACTATGCTGGATTAAAGCTACAGTTCTGTGAACATTTCCTGGCAGCATGTAAAGTTACTTTTTGAGCAGATAGGTAAAGGTTAATGACTTTTCATGACAGGTTGTAGTCATATGACTTGGATGCTGTAAGGGTCTGGATGGGGTGAAACACGTTTAGGCTCAACTTTAGCAACATTAAGAAGCATTGGTTTTTTCCCAAAAACTTCATGTCACAGGAATTTACCATATTTGGTTCTCAATAAGGTTGCATGTCCCAGGTAGAATTGGTACATAACTTGGAAATTCTTCTGGACTTTGGTTGCTGCTCAAGCAACAGGTGGTTGTTGTGCACAAATCTATCTGGTAGAACAATTACTTGGTCTCCTAGATCAGGACAAAAGTAAATTGTGACCTAATCACCTCTCACTTGGACCGCAACATGTTCTACAAGGGTCTACCTGAAAACCACCTAGAAGCTACAATCGATCTAGAATGTTGCTATGCAAGCAATTATGGATATTCCTCAGTTTACTCATATAACATCACTGCTCTGTGAACTGCAGTGATTACCAGGGGAATTCAATATGTTGGTTGTTACCAATAAAGCCTATATTACTTAATTACCAGGTTACTTTTGGGATTGTCTTTCTATTGCCATTGCTCTCTGATCAGTAAGATCTAATCTGTTAGATTTGGTATATTTCAGTTTTCAGATGTAAAGCATTGTCATCTTGTGCATTTAGGTGACTGCTGGCATGAAATTAAGAATATATCATTTGAAACGTAATTGATGACTTGAAGCACAAACAAGTGGAACATCCAAAACCAATTTCTCTATGGAAGTAGAAGACATGAAATGCTATTACCTGCCTTAAAATGGGGATACCAAATTATTAGCTGGTTACAGTGAAATGAATCTTCCTATGGAGTTCTCATGGTAGCTCAAATCCTATATCCATTCTAGTAAAGGTTCTTCCAATCTATTTCTCTTCATATTTGTATCTGCAGAGATGTTACATGCAATGCAATAACTACTCTAAAAGAGAAGATGGAATCAAAAGTTAACAAATTCTGATCTTTGAAACTTTGGTAACATTTTATATCCTTCTTCAAAGAATTTTTTTTCCCACCAAAAGTCTACTGTGTGTGAAGAATTTCCACATCTCTGAGCCTGAGCAAGAGAAGAAATGGCATTTACAATCTTCATGCTATTCATCACGGAAGCCTTTAGACTAATCATCTACAGTGATAGCACAATGAAATATTACTTCCATGTCGGGAAATGGGGTTGGTAGAAAAATGGCGTTTCAACTCTAGGTGTTGCAATTTTTAAAATGAAAGTCAAGAGGGACTTTTGTTCATCGAAAACAATGCCACAAATTTTCCTGAGAAGAGTTAACCCTTGAGGATAACTCTAAATTTGATCAGCTAAGAACCTAAGTAGGCTTCCACTGTGAGAGACAGAATTTGTGATAAGAAAGACATTTTTCTCATCTACTTGAAAGAAAGCAAATAACCCTACATTGCTGAGATCTGAGGCAAGGACTGATAGCATATCTGAATTGCAGATAGGATGTCTGCGGTTCTCACTCAGTTGGGATGTTCTGTCTCTCTGTAAGAACACATTGGTCACAAATAAGATTCCACTTATCAGGTAAAAAGACATTAGTAGAATACTTTGCAATTCAATTACATCACTTTTCAAATGTATTTGAATTTAATTTGAAAGATATAGAGAACACACCTCCCCGTAGGCTTTTTATTCTAATGTTTTACTCCCATATCAAATATAATTAATATTATGTTATGGAATATATTGCTAGTAACTGTTCAGTTGATTCAAAATACAGAGGAAATGTTGAGTTGGTTCAGGAAATAGAGAACATGTCCTGCCAAAAATAGTGGTTAAAGAGCTGCAGTAGTTATCAATATGTATCTGAGCATATTATAGCACAGATACTGATTAAAAATACACAGAATTCTAAGACTGCAACCTGGGATACAGTGGCTCAGTGGCTAAGACACTGAGCTTGTCAATCAGAAGGTTGGCAGCTCAGTGGTTTGAATCCCTAGTGCCATGTAACGGGGTGAGCTCCTGTTACTTGTCCCAGCCAACCTAGCAGTTTGAAAGCACGTAAAAATGCAAGTAGAAAAATAGGGACCACTTTGGTGGGAAGGTAGCAGCACTCCATGCACCTTCAGCATTTAGTTATGTTGGCCACATGACCACGGAGATGTCTTTGGACAGCGCTAGCTCTTTGGCTTTGAAATGGAAAGGAGTACCGCCCTAGAGCTGGAAATGACTAGCACGCATGTGCGGGGGAATCTTTACCTTAAGACTGCAACCTATATCACTTAACAATGGATAAACCTATTGAAGCCAACATCAGCTGCTTCAGAAATAGGCATTGCATTGCAAATGGACTGAACCTTTAATAGAGTTTTCTCTTTTCTTTATACCTGAGCATAAAGATGATCCCGATATCCCCACCTTTTAATACGAAGCAGGACTCCATCTTTGGAACTCTTAACCCTTTATTTTCCTTATAGGCCTTTAAACTGTCTTTTAAATTGTTGTTGTTGTTGTTGTTGTTGTTGTTATTATTATTATTATTATTATTATTATTATAAAATAGCATTAGAGTTTAATATTGTATTGTTTGCTGTCAGCCCTTTGAAGTTGTCCAGATCTGGAAACCAATTCCATAAGAAGACTAGAGTGATACTTTATTGAGTTAAGCTATAGTAACAGAGTCTTGCAAATCTGACTACGTTTTCCCTTCTTTCCTTCTTATACCCTAGTGAGTCAGGAAGGAGCCAGTTTGAGTCTCTCCCTAATATTTCTGTCTGCACCAATAAAGGAGAATATTTGTAGCTCAGAGTTGAAATGAGGAGTCCTTGGTGGTCTCTGAGCTTGTTGTTTTCTTGCAAGAAAACAACCAAGCTCAGAGAGTGGTAAGGATTCCTCAATTCTATCTGCTTCATTGTCAATACCTATTTTCTCCATGGTCATCTCAATGACTCCCTACAACGCCCCAACACCCCCCCACCCAATACACCTTAAACTGTGGAATACCCACTCTAATCATTCTTCTTTCACAGAGGAGACCTGCTGGAAATGTCTTCTGGGCATTACAGATTTTGCCCAGAATGTTCTCTAAATAGCTATGCTTTCAGCTTTAAGCAGATCTAGAGGGGCTCTTTCAATAAGTGATTTGCAAAGGCCAGTAGTTGTTTTAATGTTTAATATTTGCTTGAAAGCTTGATGGATTTTTAATATATTTATCATATTAACGTTAATTAGTGATGCTATTTTTAGAAAGTGCCTGATCCTTTTTGATCAAGATTGCAGTTTTAAAATGGCATTGAGCTAGAATCATTACTCAAATGTTACTCATCAAGGTGATGGAATTGAAATAATGAGGAAGCAGTAACTAATCACAAAATATGCTAAATAGCACTGTGTTTATTAATGCAATTTGAGAATTTTCCATTTCTATTTTGTTTGTTCCTTTCATTGATCAATTTATTCAGAGAAGTCCAGTTGATGGGTGTTGAATAATAAAAACCCTCAACTTTTTGACAACCTGTGGGACATAAATGCTTTCATTCCTCTCAATTTGATTCACACCCTAAGAATTAATTAAATACTCATCACCACACTTTCTGTTTTTGTTGAGTGACATCTGATGCATTATCCTTTCCCAATTATCTTTACAGGCTTGAAGCTTAGAAACCAGAAGTAGAGAAAGTGAATAATTCATTGCAATCTGGAAAGTTTGTGAATTCTTCATCCATTGAATGTTATCATGTATACTTTTTAAAATAGGGAAAACAGAAAGTAATAAGTAAGAAAAATGAAACGGGGGTGGGGGGGTGGGGGAGGAAAGAAAAGTAAAATGAAGACTAAAGATTAAGTTACATTGCTCACCATTGTTATGTAGACTTCACTCTTCATCTGTAATATTGTGCTCATTTCAGAGTTTGATAGATCCCAGTACCATCATGCTATCTCATGGTATCCAGGCATTCCACAGAATCAAATTCCCAGAACCCCATTTAATTTTAAGAGCAACTGCAAAATATCCTGGTCTGATATCAATTTCCTGGAATTTCATGAGAACTTATATGAGATGGCTAAAAGTTTTATGAGATTTTATGTGTTCCCCAAATTTTAGCCAATATTGAAAGGAAAGCTAACTTGAAAGAGTCTTGGGAATGTTTTGACATGTCTGGGCACTGAGTTGATGAGCTCCATATTGCAGAAATAGATATACAAAATTACAATCTGAAAATGACCTCTGTTTTCTTTGTTTGTGTCTTGTTAACATAAAACATGCTAAACAAACAACTCCCTGAACAGTCTATTTTGGTTCTGTTGAAAGACGCAACACAATTAGAATGATTCCTACACTTTGGGATGATAATATATAATTTCCACAATTAGGAATGATAAAATATAATCAAAACTTGGCTGACAGTTATACTTTCCTTATGAAAATTAATAATCAGTCTGGGAAACGAAATGCCACTGGCAATGTTCAATCTCGAATACAGCCTCTTTTAAACCACTTCCTTCTTTTAGAATAGATAAGTTTAGCTATCAACCTCTGCACCTTTTTGATATTTAAAAATGGAGTTCAGCAGGGAAATAGAAACACAGTGCTAATATTAATGCCAAGCTAAATCTGATGGCTACAGATGGCCATCACACTTCCTCACTCTGAGGTTTCATTCACAAGCCCCTTAATGGCAGTTTGACAGTAGCTCAGTAATCATTCTTCAAGGTCATCTCCTTATTATGCCACCTTTGTCTTATCCCCACTCTGTAGCTGATGCCACCCAATTTTATATGGGGCTGGTTCATTCTAAATGGATCTAAATTTTAAAATGGGTGTTTTCCCGTTCCCTCATTGTCAATGAGTCTTTGTCAGTGCTTCCCAAGGAAAGAAAGAAATCAACTCATCCATTTTGAGGTCTGTTATGACAGTTATAGGTTACAAAGGCCATATTACAGTGGAACAGAAAAAGTACTGGTTACCATGGCAAATCAGACACTATTCTGAAGTAAGAAAGCTTCATTTTAGCTTAAGTGCTAATATCCTCCAAAAATGCTTTTCATTAACTAGAGAAAAATACAGGATACGGTATACTTTTCACATTTTCCCCATTTTATTTTTAAGTTACACAAGGTGAGGTAAAGATCAAAATGTTGAATTAGGAAAGGGTAGACACAGGGTCAAGTACCTCCTAAGCCATGGAAGATCACTGGGTGACCTGACACCATTTATTATCTCACAGACCATCCTAACACACATAGTTTTGAAGGGAAAAATTGGAGCAGACAAAGCTATGTAGGCTTCCTAATAGTCCTGGAGGGAAAGCAGGCTATTAAAAAATGAAAATAAATAAATTTTAAACACATCAACTTTTCCATTGATTTTAAATGAATTTGCTTCTAGTTAATAGTCCTCAGAATGGATTTTTAAGTAAAGATAACTTAAATAGTCCTATAATCTAATTAAATATACATTGCTTATTTACTGTCACAATCTTAGACATGTGATTTATCTGCAACATTGGTCAATAAAGCTCATATCACCGATATATATACTGAATTTATTTTTTTTTGCTTTGATTTATATTCCGCCCTTCTCCGGAGACTCAGGGCAGCTTACAATGCGTTAAGCAATAGCCTTCATACTTCTGTATAGTTATACAAAGTCAGCTTATTGCCCCCACAATCTGGGTCCTCATATTAGAATATATCTAATAAATTAACAGATGTATTGATAAAAACATTTTATTTCTCACTAGCTAGTAATATGCTTATTTATTTATTTCACATATTTATATTCTCCTTGTTTATGGAATCTGGGCAGATTACAATAAACAAACTATATAAATCAAGCAATAAAACTATATGTTGCCCAAAGTACATGAATCAACAATCTGCTGTTCAGAATATTATATGTGATCTATCTGTATTTTTAAACTCATCTATCAAATTTGGATAAAATCCACATTTGCTTACATGAATTGACTCTTATTTTGAGCTAATTAAATCCCAAACCCCAGCTACTGATTTAACTTCTAACGTGCTATACTTTTAGAAATTTGAAGGTTAGGAGGCCAGATTTAATTTGTCCTTCTATTACTTTAAGGATTTGTTTAAAAGAGTTTAATAGCAATAGCACTTAGACTTATATACCACTTTACAGTGCTTTACTCTAAGTGGTTTACAGAGTCTGCTGGCAGCGAACCGGTTCACTCTGACGATCAGGTCGGCCCGCCCATCCGCTGCTACACTTTACTTACCTTTATCTTCTCAGCTGATTGGCGCAGCACAGCGGATTGCCGCATCTCAGCTGTGTTACTCCCAAGTGGTAACACAGAAGCTTAGTATTTGTAAAACTGTGCACGTGCATGCAGCGTGCATTAGGTGTGTGCGTGCGTGCGAGAAGCGTGCGATCACCAAACCAGTTGTTAAACCGGCAGCATCCCACCACTGCCGTTGGATATAATTTTTTTCCCTCATATTATCAAATGGTGTCCAATACAATAAACACCAAAAGTTCATTTCAAATGATCAGGGTTCTCCTTGCCCACAAGGAACTATTCAGGCTTTTTCTGTAAGCAACTGAACAGTGACATCAGAGAAAAAAAATAATGTTTTCCTTCAAACCATTCATCCTGAGCATTCATCTAACTGCATGTGTTCCTGCTGTATAAATACAATAACTTTTATTTTAGCATCCCTTCTGACTGTAACTCACAATAAATGAAGCACGAGAAACAGAATAATATCAGATGTAATAATAAAAAAAGCCCCATTCAAGTGAAAGTCAAAATACAATTATCATACCAATGCATCTGTTTCTGTCATGTTGGTAACACAGCAATATAGACATTACATCTGGCGCACCTGAAAAGAAAGGCTTTTATTGTCAGACCTACACGATGATAAAATCCAGAAAATCATCTTTAAAGGGCCAGGTTGGAAAACAGCTGGATTTGGATATACTGCTTAATCCCTAATTAGTTTGACAAATAGTTGCAGATAAATGGACATGAATTATGGTTATAGGGATGTTTGATTTGCCCCAGCCTTGTGCAATTTATAAAAAAAATTAATTACATTTGGTAGTCTGGCTCCTGGCAATGGCAGGTGATGGTATGGAAGCTTTCATGAAGGGGTAATTCATTATTGCAGTCCAGTCTTTATACTCTGAACAAGCCATATTCCAAATGCCAATGCTGGCATGCAGTTTAAAATAATCTCTCCCTCTCTCTCCATACTTTTCTTTCTCTATTTATGAAAACAATACCAAGCATACATCTAACATGACAGTTCATGTTACATCATTGATCATGTTCAGATCAATATAAAATATTTGTCATTACCAAATAGCAAACAACAGCATTCATTAAAAGGAAAATATTCAAACAATTAAATGTATAGTCATCATTTACCAAGTAAGTGCCTCAAACAACAAAAAAGATTTTAATTTTAATACCTCCCCAAATCTGCTTGCAAGGGAAATCCTTGCAAGTAGATTTGGGGAGGTATATCTATGTGGGGAAGAACAAAAGGAAACAATGTTGCATGCTAGGTATATCCAACACTGGATATAGCTTTTTTTTTTTTTGGTGCAATGTCAAAGATTTGAGTTTGCAGCTGGGAGAGATGCTGACTTTATACTTAATCCTCTCCAGATTTCAGAGAGCATATGGAGGCAACAAATTAAGGAGTGTTTTTGAATTAAGATGAGTAAAAGTCTGGAAAAAGATTAAAGCACAGCACCAGTGGGTCATCTGAAATAGTGTTATAAACAACTGCAGTAAATCTCTTCAAAACTAGATGCCAGAAGTCGCAACCTGCTTCCAGCTGTGCTGTGATTGAAAAGTACTTTTTCTGCATTGTCGTCTTCTCTCTTTGAATCTCTTCAAAGAATTTAATCTTTGATGGTGAGGGGATTGACCTTCTGCATGTGATAATTACATTCTCTTTTGTAATATTGCATCCTATAATAGGTCTTAGCTTCAGCCCCTGCAGTATCAAATCATGTTCTAGATCTAACATATACCTTCTATTAAGTTGTCCCCAGGAGTAAAACCTCTCTTCAGTCTGGAAGTTTATTGGAGTGCCTTGGAGAACTCTTGATCATTCTGATCAACCCCTTTTTGACGAAACAGAAGGAAGTTAGAGAAGGGAGTTGACAAGCATATTGTTAAGTTCAGTGAAACATTGTTTCATGCTAACCCATGCTGAACAATTCTGTTTACAAGGGTATTGATTCAGAGAGGGTGAGAAAGAGGCAGAATATGTTCTATTCACAGAGATAATTCTATTCAGAAAGATTTTTTAAAAGCAAAGCCACAACCAGAAATACAAGCATCCTAAAGCTATCCATTTTATCAACTTCCAGTCCAGATTTGCTCAGCTAAAGTATTATATATCTTTACAAAATCCTGTGGAATATAGAAGCCAAGATGTGATGCTCTGTTGTATATATTTGACTCAAGGCCAGTGGACTGTTTACTTGGCAGGACAAAATTAACTGCTTCCAGTCATGACATAGGAAAGCTTGAAAAAACTGGGTAAAGGAAAGGATACAAAGCAAGTTTTGATGTTGGGTCTGATTAACAAGATGATAAGAAGAAGTAAATCATGGGTACAGCAATAGCAATAGCAATTAGACTTTACAGCCTTCTCTAAGCAGTTTACAGAGTCAGCATATTTTCCCCAACAACCTGCATCCTCATTTTACTGACCTGCCAAGGATGGAAGGTTGAGTCCACCTTGAGCTGGTGAGAATCAAACTGCCGAACTGCTGGCAGCCGGCAGTCAACAGAAGTAGCCTGCAATACTGCATTCTTACCACTGCTCCATTGGCTCTATTCCCAAGTCCCCTTTCTGTAGCTGTTGGAACCATGTTGAAGCACAATAGCTGGAACATGACATTTCAAGTTGGGAAACAGATGAAAACTGTATACAAGCTCTCTCTCTCTGTTTAAAGGAATGCACCTCATAGTTAATAAACAAATAAAAGAGAACGTCCCTATCATACCCTGTGTTGCCTGCATTTGTGATATATCACTAGGTCCCTTTATAGTCCTCCGACTGTCGTAAAATGCTCGGTGTGGGCCATCTCTGCTGTAAATCATGCCTTATCCAACCTATCCTGAAGCCTACTTTGGACACAAATATTCCTAATATCAGCCATTCAATAAATACAAACATATTTTGGGGATCTTCTATTATATGAGTCTGTAACTCACACATAAAGCTCCCTGTGAGGGAATGGGTCCATCCCTGTACATGCACATTAGCACCATAGAGCTGCCCAACACAATGTCAAACACTAATGATGAATAGACTGCTTAATCTCATGGGAAGCAGGATGCATGCATCAATTTGACAATCCTCCAATTGCTGAGGCTATGAAACTATTGTCAGGGCTGGAGAAAGAAAATGCCAGAGAGATGTAGCCGTTTGTCCAAAGCATTCTCCTCCTTGCTAGAAGACCAAGATACACTTATTCCATGGGGGAAGAAGGAATGACTGCTGTTGAGTTTGCTAGTGTTGTTCATAAAACTAAAGTTTGAGGAATGAGACAGTTCAAAGCCCTGAGATAGTCCTGAAGATCTTGAAGCATAATCATGGTCTTCTCCCTTGGGCATACTCTGTGAATCTTCTTCTACAGCATTTATCAAACTTTGCCACCAAGACAGAATGGTGAATTGTGCCATGGCCCAATCATAGGTGGCAGAGGGTCAAATTCAGTTACTTGTCAAAGAAAGATCGGCCAAGAAACAAAAGTCCTTATGAATCATGGATGACTCACCAATAAACCTTTCCTTTAGAGATGGAATGCTTAGCACTGTCTTTTATTGCTGGCAGATGAGCCCTGGGTGTGCTCTTGAGAAATCTTTCAATTTCATTATGGTTGGAATAATGCCTGCTTGCTATGTTTATCAGTCTTCTCTAATCAGCTACCTGTGGCCCTTGTTGAGGTTGCTATGCCTAACCCTTAGATTTGTTTAGACATTGCATTTCTGTTGACTAAGTGCAGCTTTGGGCATTATATAGTAGATCAGAGTAGATTAGCTTTAGACCCCTTCATAAAGCATGAAGAAGGCAGACAACCTAGGAGAATGTGGGGAAAGAAGAACACACACACACACACACACACACACACACACACACTATCACTGTCCCTCTCTCCTCCCCTCTCCCTCCCTGTCCCTCCCTCCCTCTCTCTCTCTGTTT
>JANHZT010007153.1:104889-128084 GCA_032468215.1 Stegonotus admiraltiensis | reverse complement strand
CCTTCTGAGGTGAGTAAAATGAGGACCCAAATTGTTGGGGGCAATATGCTGACTCTGTAAACTGCTTAGAGAGGGCTCTGTAAAAGACCTATGAAGTGGTATATAAGTCTAAGTGCTAGTGCTATTGCTATTTTCCTATTAAGCAGGGGCTCCCAACCCCCGTGATTGGGCCACCCAGTTGGAGGTGAGTGGCACGTGAGAGAAACTGAAATCATCCCTTCCCCAGTCTGTAGAAAAATGTTCTTCCACAAAACTGGTCCCTAGTGCCAAAAAGGTTGGCGGTCGCTACTATAAAGCAGAATATATATATATCATAATCTGCTTTGGAACAGATATTGTTGGACAAACTATTGGCCATGTAATCCAGGCAGATCTTAGCATGAATTATCACATGTAAATCCAAAGTTAGATTGATATTTAATGTCCTACCATTTTCCCTGGAGTAAAATAGAGATTTTTAAAATTATATGCTGTTGTTTGTAATTTAATAGAATGTGGGTTTAATTATAAAATGTAATGCTGGTTGGCTTTATAGCCCACCAGATGGTTTATGTCAGTTGTTTAAAGCATAAGCTTCCCACCCACTGCTTTAAATGTTCTCATAGGTCTCTTAACCTGGTCTGGTGTAACTTAAGACTTTTTTTTATCCCCTAGATGTTCAGCAGTATATGAAATATTTAAGACCAATTCTTGCTGTTGAGAGAACAGGTGACAGAGCTGGTAATATGCAACCTGTGGTTTTTAAACATGGCTGTACTACAATTCCCAGCATCTTTCCCATTGACTATAATAAATGGCATTGCTGCAAAATGGTATATCAACAACTGCCTGGAGAGTCACACGTTTCTAATCCAAATCTTGCCCTACATTAGGAAGATTTTCCAGGATTGTAACACCCAGTTCCTTTAATAAATTTAAGATTTATTTCATATGGATGAAGAAAATAGACAGTATTAAAGGCTAGTCATAACAGATGAGTTTTACAACAAAAGATTGGTTTTATATTGCAGGCTGAAATGTTAGATTTAAACTGGTGGCAGTATCTAAGTGCTTTGGCTGATCTCAGAAAAAGCTAGACACAGTCAGATTTGATTAATGCCAAGATGGGAGACTTCAAGGAACTCACAGTGCCATGGACTAGACTGGGAAGTCAAAGCATTCCAAGAGAAGACAGGGACACATCACTTCCATATTATTGCCACAATCATTACATGACCATGTCCATATAGTCATGAGGAATCATGCTTGACTTAAAAGGAAATTTTTCAAAGGAAGCACTTCCCCGTCCTTTGCTGTTGGCATTACATAGTAGGTCAGGCCAAGAAATAGGCACCATGTCTTCCTAAAACGATTTTTATAGATTGCCTATAGTAACAGAATCTTACAAAGTCCCCTCCCTTTTTATAGATCACATGAATTAGGGGGAATTCCTGCTTGTTTTCATAACCCTCCCCTATTATCTGGGCTTCTGCCATGTTTGTTTACTCAGTGCCTCTCCTCTTTCTGTCTCCATCAAGGTAATTTTCTTTATTCTCTATAGTATTCATCTCAAGAAAAAATCAGCAGAGTCATGCCGGATTAGTATTGGATTGATTAGAAATATAGGCTAGTTTGGGAAAGTAAAAAAAGTGCAAACATCCTAATCTACAGGAATCCACCTCAGCGTTGTTGCAAGAAAAGCCCATCTGCCTGTGAAGTCACCAGGAGTTGAGTCCAATTCAAGAGAATTTTAACTTTTTTGGTTTCCTTTTAAATATTATCATGGAACTAAGATCCCCAAAACTTGCGAAACCTCCTGTCAAAGGCAAACGTAGAAGCTATTATGTTATTTTTATATAAGCATTATGGGTTATACTAATAATTGTTTCTTATTTTTCTGTGACGATAACATATTAATCTCCCATTTCTTTGACATTATTTCTTCTTTTCCACTAGTTTCAATATTTGTCATTCTTTCTTTGATCTTCATTAGCATGAGAGTAAATTCAGCTGAGATGTGTGATTGGCTGTAATTTAATATTATGCTTAATCTTTCTTAATGTGATTATCCTTTTTTCTAAAAAAAAAAGATAAGTAGATTCCTTTTGGTTTATCCTAAAGTCATGGTAGTTAGCAGACACACACGGAATTTTCATGTGGAGGGAAAAGAAAGAAAAGCAATACGGAATATACACCAATTATTTATTTGTATTTTGTGATGGAACATTAGATTTAGAAATCCCGATTTTGTGTGGATGTTATTTCTTTTCTACCCTAATTTATTTTTCCATATGATTAAATTTCAAATGGTAAATAATTCTGAGCTTCTGTTCAAGATCACATTGCTCTGTGTCACATGATAGGACTCTGGGTATCATACCAAAATCCAATTTTGATATAATTGTGAATCAAACTTATTTCAAAATGATCCAGTTTAGATTTCAAATCAGGCAAGAAAGTGATAGGCCAGAATTTGATTTTTTTTCCTTATGAGAGAATCCATTCAGTTTCCTTTACATTAGAGTCAGTCACCTTACATACCTACAGTTCTGTAAAAAAAAATCATTCTTTTTGAATTTTCTGGATTTCTGCGGACCTGTGCCCAAACTATTAAAACATCGTGCAGTTCTTACTGATGAATAAGGGAAATCCCACCAGAGTTTGATGCTTGTTTCATTTATTTCATAAAGTTATCCAACATGTAATACGCCAATGTGAAAAAAGCTAATGGTTTTTCATAGAAGATTCTTTTTGTGGTTATTCTATTTTGACACTAATTTATTTCACTTCTTTCTGCTCCATATCCATTCCCTTCCCCCCAAGATTGACTATTAAAAAAGTATGAGACACATTCAAAAACTTTCATCATCCTTCTTTTCTACACTGATTGTGTTTTTCATCATATGGAACCAAATCAATCGTACTTTTTAGATTTATATTTATTCCTTTAACATATGTACTTATGTATAGACGTATTTGAGCTACATATTTGAAACAGATCTTTGTGTAAGCACATACCATCACCAGCCTCATTTACTTCTGGGTTTCCAAATGGCCCAGTTCTTATGTCTATATTCACTCATCTCATTCTTTCCCACCTATTTTTCCATGGGTCACATTTATTCAAAATGTGCATTTTTTCCAAAAATAATTTCTATTTCCCCCCCATTATCATTCTGGCAGTAACCTCTGGAATTCTGCTTTCATACTCACCCATAATTTAGATGATACTGATTCATACTTTCTGACATATATTTTTGCCCTTTCATTCACTATTAAACTGTCTTCAGTTCTCTACAGGCATTCATCCAATCAAAGCATCATTCTACAGATTTATTATACCTTTCTTTCGCACACTCCAACATATATATTTTTCTTTTATGCCTCTCTTCAATTCCACATAATAATCTTTCTTCCATATGTCACATTCATCATGCTCTGATAGTCACAGAGACAGTTATCTGCTGCTCCTCATGGCTTTGGTCAGTTAAAGTTTTCACCTAACACTTTTTATAATACAGAAAAGATACACAGCAAGTTATCAGTTTTAGTTGTGCCATATGCAGCAGTTCTTATTAATGATAAGACTATCAGTCAGTTTGGGCACATTTGCTCCACTTTGCCACAAGGGCAGCCAAAATCTTTTCAAGCACGCTTACACCATTCTACACAAGCCAGACTTTCTCCTATCCCCTTACCAGACACCATACTATTATTCGTAAAGGCATATGCATGGGTAAAGTCCTCATGAAAGCTGTATTGCAGGACATTGTGTACACAGAAGAGAGTGAACAAATGTACTATTTTGGCCTTTTAGTTGTGTGGGAAAACATTAAATTAAAAAAAGCAAGCTCCTCAGACACCACCTTCGATTTTGCAGCAATAGGGTGATTTGTTTTTTTTTCCTAGCCATCATGGAAAGATTATATCTTATAAATATAAATAATAATAAAAATAAATAGATTCTTTTATATTTCCTTTATTTATATTTTTTTAGTTTAAGAATTACACACTAGCCAACATTATTATATATTTACATGCTGAAACTGGCTGTAATAAGTTTAGTTTCAAGAAAATATCTCTTATGTGCTATTCAATTTACAATAATCATTTTACTACCTCTATTATTCCAGAGGTTAGCAGTCCTTCTGAGAAAAAACATGAAAATCTGATGCAATGTTATCCACTAATATTTTGCATTTTCTAGCCATTGGAAAATGTGCATTATGTGCATATTAGAAAGGCTACAAGGTCATTAGTAAGTCTCATGATTACTACATTATGGAGTAAATAGTATTAGGTTAAAAAAAGAGGAAGAGGAAGGATGCAAAGACAGTACTAACAGAATCATTTAAACACCCATGCAAATTAAAATTGTGAAATCTCAAAACATGGTCAAATATGATAGAGTTCTTAGATGTCTTAAATGCTAGCATGAACTAAAACTACATGACGGATCTTAAATGTATTCCCTGGTGAATCTTTCAATGGCACTAACAATGCAAACAGATAATGCTGCTAAATTTGAATTAGAGAACTTTGGTGATGAGCAAAACATTTAGAAGAAATTGAATTTAACTGTAGGTATTTGGAGTTAAGACTTAAAATAATAACATTAATATAGATTCATTATCAAAATACTTAAATTATTTGACACATAAAATGTGTTGCATATAACCTGCAAAGTTAATCTACTCCACTTTATCATGAATTAATTAACTTGGATTATAAATACCATTGGTATAAGCTATAACATGGTAATTACTTATTAACATTTTATTCATTCCTCAAAAATTTTCTTGAACGTTTCCTAGTGCATCTTTGTTAAACTTTACCTTTGGTGTTAAGCAATATCTTGATAGAATTCCCTTTAAATATATTTCTTAAGTAAGAAGTAAGTAAGATTAAGTAAGATTCTTTGGCATTGGGTGGATTGGGTTGGGCTGGAAAGGAACAGAATGCTAAACAATGACAGACAAATCTCTTTGTACCAGACAGTCTCTAAAAGACAGTGGGAATCCTCATGCGCAATAGGAATGTGCATGATGTCTTTCGGAGAATAATATTACACTGTAGTTCCTTAAATCTATATTATATCCATTTCATTTCCTGGAAGAAGAAATCATCACTATTATTACTGTGTCTGGATAAAAGACTGCCATTGTGGCCCAAACAATAGGATTTTCTTTGTTTCTCAACCTGAGCAACTTTTTAAGATATGGGGATTTCAGTTTCCAGAATTTCGCAGCCAGCATGGGTGGTTAAGGAATTCTGAAAGTTAAAGTGCACATATCTTAAAAGTTGCTGAGTCTAAAAAGTATTAAGATATTCTATTAAGGACTCGTGGTACACTAGACAGACTACTCTCTAACTACAAGTATGGTCTTTATAAGTCACTTGATAGCCCCAACTTTCTGCAGGAGTTCCTTTAGGTCACACTCCCTAGTTAATGGCAATTCTGAAGTTCTTTCAGAATTGCAGGCTTAGTATTAATGGAAATCAGAATAGGCTCATGAAAAACTAAGGCCGCAATTCTCAAACTGCATGTAGCTCCAATTTTCCCAAGAAGCTCGGCAGAATTAGCAGTTGCCTTATTCATTTCAATATCAGACACCCCTCCCCAACAAAAACTCGTAACTTGCAGCACTTCAGAGATGCTAGTGTAAGCATCATACTAGCACATCTATTCTGAAGTATCCACATACCCCTGAATTTTCATGTGCACCAGAGTCAATGGATAATGGTACTCATTTTTATCGCTTCTTTCTCCTCTCCATTTACAGATGAACTGGTTACATTGATACTCATTTAATGCCAATCTTATAATTTGCAATTTTGAAATTGTCCTCTGAAATCCAAGTCTTATGCAAAAGGGTGTTTAAATTGTTCTGCTAGAAAACTGCAATTACTGTACTTAGTTTAAAAAAAATCACTGAACAAATACTCTTTCTATTGACATCTCATTTACAGCTTATTTAAATATTTACATGATTTTAGGACACTAACCTAAACCATAAATAGAATCAACTTTTTGCCTTACATTAAAGTACAAATTAGAAGTTAAAAATGTTAAGAAATCTGATAATATTTACAGGTTTTTTTAATTACGATTGCTCACATTGTATGACCTATGTACAGATAGCAAAATGTTATGATCGCTATTTTTAAACTATTGTACCTGGACCCTCTTGTTCTTTTCTCCCCAGAGAAATATGTCATAGTTTTGCTTTTCCTATCTAGGTATTAGGACTTTTAAAAAAGTTAGTAGAGATGCTTTTGTTGAAAAAAATAAATAAACAAAACAATGTGAGAGTTAGCCTCTGTTGAGATGGTAGAAGATACAGTACTATCGCAATATCCACTGTGAAATGCTTCATAAGATTTATATGCATTGATCTGCTGATATAGAAATGCCCAGTTACCCTGTATAGTAAGATTTTAAATACATTAATAATTTATGTTCTCAAAAAATATTCACATATTGGTTGACTATAGAAACACAACTGTTATTAGCTTATTCCTTTTGAAATACCAATGCAAGATTCTAGCTCAAACCCAGGCAATTATGAGCAGTGCAGAGGCTGTAGGTATGCAATGCTAATTAAAAAGGAAGTTGAACTGGACTTGATGACAATGTCTCTAGCTCAGCCCTGATCTTTCTCTCAGGAGGATAAAATAGAGACCATTTCTGTTAACAACTCAATCCATATGTCTTTTCCCTTTCTTGCATCTGCTGGTGGCATCTCAAATTACCTCTCATCATTCAAGAATGGTGGCCATCCTATCAAGAATGGGCAGGGGGACCTGGATGGAATCTGGGATTGTTGCTTCCTTCAATCATATACTGTTTCTTTTAACATCCCTCTATAGCACCAAAAAGATGTAACAGAAGATGTAAATATGGTCCTGCAATTTTATTGTGGCTGCAAACGCTTGCAGGAAATTGGAATTTTGAACTGCCCCATCAACATAAAAGAGACACCAGTGTCAGAAGCTGTAAATATGGGGACAGCTTCTCCCCCAGCTTACTCAGCAACCTTCCCACTTGCTTTACATATCAATGGGCACATATCCATTTCTATGCACAAACTGGTTTCACTAGATTAGGAGACCATGTAAAAATGCATATGTATGTGTGTGCATGTCTATATATGTGTGGGTACACACACATAAGATATAAACACATATATGTGTACACATTCAAGAATATATATAAACATGTGGAAATATGTCTTTATTTGTAGATAATGGTCTGAGCTTGGCTTACTTAAATTAATTTCACTAAGTGGGAAATTGAAATCTAAGCTTATTTTTTTAAAAAAGAAAAGAAAATGTATATTTTACCTAGCAGGCTCGTTTTCCTAGATATGTTTAGCTGGCTAGCAATATGTACTTGCTCTCATGTTATCTATGCATTGTGCTTTTGTCTGGATGGTTTTATATATTAGAATGTAAAAATTCTCAGGTGTGTCTTTCAATGCTATTATTCAAACTTTGCTGAAAGTGTTCAGAATGACATTGATTCTCTCTTCTCAGTCATTTAAACTACCATGTCTATAGAAACATAGCTTTCCTTAGACAAACATAAATATGGCACATGAGTTTTAGTTGGAAAATGCATATTAAACTTAGTAGCAGTCATATACAGAACATATTTACAGAGCAATAATCTGAAAGTTATGGTTAAAACTGTGCCATATTATATAGTTGTAATTTTGTGATGAATTTAATATATGAAGAAAAAACACCTTAATTGCTGGCTAGTATGCATCCAAAACCTGAAAAAAAGTAATAATTAAAGGAATAAATTATTAGGCAAAACATGGCTCTAAACAAAACCAAACCAAAGTATATTTCAGTTAAATTCAACGGTAATAGCTTATTTCAACGTCCTTTGTGAAGTAAACTGTGTAATGTTTTTGTCTCTACCACATGCTGGTATTAGAGGAGATAAACCTTTTTTGTGTTATCCTCCATTTTCCTACCTTACTTTAAACCTCATTTCAATTTAAGTTCCTCATATCTCTTTGAATTAATTTATTCAAAAATGTGATTTTTCATTTACTCCTGGAAGCATCTTCCACTTAATAACATAAATGACCTCATGGAGGTGAATATGTACTTTCTTTGTTAGCCCCCAGGGTAAAATTCACCCTCTCCTTGGAAAGGTTAGAAAATACTATGGCTTGTACTATAAACTTCCAGCTATGGTAAAGTGCAGTTTTAGGAGCTGATTCTGTAGTTTTTCTAAGGCTGGCTTGATGAACCAATCTGAGAAGAGAAAAAGGATAGAAAGGATTTTCTTTTCTAATCTCTAAAAATCCCAAGGTTGATAGTTTTCACATTTTTTTTTATAAAATGGGCAATTTCAGCAAAAGAAAAAAAAATAACATACACACGAATGTAGCAAAATCTTGTTTGTCCCAAAAGATGCTTCAGAAGGGGGTCTTCTAAAACACTGCCCATCTGGTGAAAGAAAACATGGCAAAAGAAAGTGTGCTCAGTGCTGTTGTGCCTGAGTCACAAGACCAGCCTTTTCACAAAATGTGAAGTTCATAATTCAACAAAGTATGCTTGCAGAGAGCCTAGAAAGCTCAATTTTAAAATATATTACAGAGAAATAAAAGAGTCCTTTGTGCTACTGAAACCATCAGCTGGAGGAAATATATACATACATACATACAAAAAAAAAACCGTAATAAAAAGAATATGGAACATTTCTGGTTTCAAAAGATACTCATCCCCAACTATTATAATCCATTTATTTCCTGAAACAGGTTGATCTT
Organism: Stegonotus admiraltiensis; assembly: GCA_032468215.1. NCBI lineage: Eukaryota > Metazoa > Chordata > Lepidosauria > Squamata > Colubridae > Stegonotus > Stegonotus admiraltiensis. The sequence goes on along the minus strand of JANHZT010007153.1, from coordinate 119,319 downwards.
CTGCTCCAGGAAGACACAGCTATCTTATATGAATCCCATTTAAGTTCCATTGAATCAATTAAAGGATAAAGCTGAACAAATGACAGCCATATAATTGTAAAATAATTATATGAGGGGAAAAAAGGTGGAGAGGTATTTCTTGAACTGATGATGAAAATAATTCAGTCCCTTTTCAGCTGGAAAATACATGAGCAGCTCTCTCCCATTCATTGTCCTCTCTTAAAAAAAGTTCTAAAACTGAATGCAAAAGTATTGAGTGAAGAAGATAATCCAGTTCCTTACAATAAGCTTACTCTTTTGAAGTTTCTGTGTGCATATCTAAATAAATATCTGAACTACAAAAAGTTATGATCTACTCAATCTCTTTTAAACATGAAGGAAATGCAACCCAAACTATAATTTAGGAAATATTTTGATGATCAAGATTTGCAATTTGCATGGTACTTGTGGTTTACTTGATCCTTGTGTTTGACAACATTTGGCACAGCTTTCTCTGTTGCAGAAGAAAGTACAAAGCACTGAGAGAAAACTACCTATGAAGAAACTGCCGGCCCACTCTCATTTGGCACTTATACATAGAAGACTCCTAGATATGTTTAATAGTATACTGTTGGACATATTGGCCATCTCCAAAATACTGTAGTAGCTCTATAGTTCACAACATGGTAAGCAAAATGCTGACTTTACAATATCTCAATTAAACACTTCCCAATTATGTGTAAGTTGCTTTCATATTTTCCAAAAAGAACTCTTAATTCAATCAACAACTTGATATATGTCTTCATAGTATGATGGCAGGCATTATGACTTACTGTAGCTTCAAATTAACATTAAAAAAGGTAAGATATGAATATGATGTTGATTTTGATATAATATGACCGTATTCTTTCTATTCAAATAATGCTGTTTAACCCAGATGAGCATAGAAGCAGAAATTGCTCTGAGAATTCAAACCTAACTTTTTAGCTTCCCTTTTCAATATCATGCAAAAATGAAATGACCGGATTTAACCAAAAGCGTCGCGGCGAGATGGTTGGGAAATTTGCGGGCTCTGATGAACTCTGCAAAAACCCAGACTGACGAACTGCTGCCAAGGGGTCTTTGGACTGGAACTGTCCTGTAGGGATGGGGGTGAAGGAGAGGTACCTCAGAAGACCAAGAGGAACAGGCAAGTTCCTCGATGGTCAGTGGTAGCTCTCTATGACTTGGCGGTGGGGGCGGCAGCCAATGTGGCTGTCACGAAGTTGGGGCAACCGGACTAAGTATGGAGCAGGAGCGGTGATTTGATCAGAGCTTTTGAAACTGGGTGAGTGTTAGCCAACTCATAATAAGGGAAAAATTCTTTTTTTAAACCTGGAACCCCCAGTGAGAAAACGGCGACTAATAAGCATGAGAGGAAGAAAAGAGGACATTGGAATGTATTTTTAAAGAGATAAAAAAAAGAACCTGAATAGAAAATTGACTTTCAAACAAAACAATTTGGAAAACAACTTGAAATTTTTTAAAATGAAAGAAGTTACCCCAAGATTGAGTAAAGGATCAGAAAGGAATAATTAGATCCTTTTTCTCTCCTCTTTCTTGTGAACTTTGAGGAAAATAAAAATAAAATGGATAATGGATAATAAGCCTTGTAACAGAAGTGCTTTATAAACAAAGGCAAGAAGAGAAAAAGAAAGGAAAAGAGTGGTTTAAATTTGGACTGAACTACAAAATTGACTTGGTATTCTCAAAGCCAAAAAGAAAAAGAGAAACTAGTTAAGATTGTTAACATACTGAAACAAAATGGATACTTGCTAAATAACAGGAAATTGTGGTGAGAGACACCATCAGGAGCAAAAAGGAACATTGTAACTTGGTCTGTGTTTTGGAAAATTGTGAACTTTACAGATAATAGCCATGAGAACTTTTGGGGAGGATCCCTTTGCAAGCAGCTTGACTTTTTTTTGGGGGGGGGGAAGAAGAATACTACTGAACGTTTAAAATTGGAACAATATCAACTTAAAAGGGATAAAATGCGACAGGAAATTAAAGAAATGATTAAAGTGATGTACCTGTCATGGAAAATGGAAATAAGAGAAATAACTACAATGATATATGGCGAATCAAAAACTGAGGACATAAAAAATGGGAAAGAACATGGGCAAGCTGATGAGGAAACAAAGATGGAGAAGTGACACAGAGAGTCTGAAGAAAAAGAAGATAAAGAAAATGAGACCAAATGTGAAAATGTATTTGAATATGTGGATAATAATAATAAAAAAGAGGTTTATAAAGATTACATTGGGATTAACAATGAAAGTAATAGGGAGCATAGAAAGAGACAAACATGGAAAGAAGAGTGGAATAGAAAGGACCTAAAGAATTTAAATGATTACATTGCAATTTACAGTGAAAAAACACAAAAGAGAAAGAGGAAATATAGGGCAGAAGAGAAAAATCCAGAACTTTTATATATAGAATGATAATATTGGGTTAAACAGCGGGTTAAGAAAAAGAGAAAAGAAGAGAGGGAACAAGGGGCAACATAGGGCAAAATAGGAGAGATCAGGATTTTAAAGTGCAGGAAAGAAGGAGAAAGAAAAAGGTAAAAATAAAATTGAAAAGGGAGAAAAGGAGAAGGGAATGAAAGAGGAATACATTTAGAATTGAAATGTGAATTGTAGGAAGTAATAATGGTATATTATGGTGAAAATGAAATGTACAAATAATTGGAATATTGTTACTTATATTTTTGAAATCTAGATAATGATGAGTTTTGTTTTTTTTCATTTTCGAGAAATATGAATAAGCTTAAAATGTAATCAGGGTAATACTGTTAATGGTTTAGGGTGGTGTGTATTAAAATGATTGTGAGGATTTGAAACAATACATAGGGGAAGCAAGTAGAGGATAACAGTCAGAAGATTTTTTAAATCTAATTGAGGAAATGGTAATAAAAGAAATAGTTTTTAATGATATATTGTGATGAAAGTAGAAATGATTAAGATGTGATTTGGAGGAATATATGGGGAAATTATGTGATGTACGAAAATGGAACTAATTAGAACAGCTATGTTTATATTTGTTTTTTTCTTTTTCATTAAATGTTTGAATATATAAATAGAAAAAATACTTATAGAAGCAACTGATTATATTAAAATATTGGACTGTGTTACTTAAGAAAATGTAAGTTATAAAATAAGTGGGCTCACTATTCTTGTAAAAATTGAACAATTGTAACACCATAAAATTAATTACTTTGATGATGGATTGGATTTAATATAGAATAGAAAGGAAATTGAAATTTTGTTAAAATTAGAGATGAAAATGAAGGGTAAAATTGGTAAAAAATAGATGAAAATGAACACTATGGCAAAAAGGAAATATAGAAATGGTAATCTTAGTTGTAAAAATTAAAAATCATTTAAATTTGATAACAAAAAACTTTTTAAATTTTAAATTTGTTAAAGAAAAAACTTTTTACAAAAAAACAAAAATGAAATGACCAAGTTTCAGGTCTGTCTCCAAACATCAAATGCAATTATATATCTTTAAAAGCCAGGTTGTATACATTTGTACTGTAACTTGATAGGCTTCACAGTTGTGCAAAAGAAATCCAAACGTTACTGAACAGGTTATAGAGTGGGCCAGCAAATAAGGTGTTTTAAAATAACTTGTCCTGAATAGATTTTGTTCTCCCTAAGTCCCACATTTGGCTGTACAATCAATTTTGAAGAGAAATCCAGTTCTTGATATTTGTGTGGCTTTCTTTGTTTTTAGTTCACATAGTAAAGCCAATAGACAATATTGAAGAAAGAAAAAACCACCGGGAAGAATATGCGTGACCATCGATCTATGGCATTTACATCAGTCAAGTCAGGGATAGTAATTTTCAACTGAGAAGCACGTCTCCTTAACCGGCTTTTCTTTTGGGCCACGTGCCGTTCCAGAGCATTACGGCCAAAGCTGTGTCTTGGTAAACCAGCCTTCCGATACTGGATACTTGAGGTATCATAGGCCAGCATCGTGCTTCTAGGGTCCCCAAGCCCTATAACAGCTTCAGAGGCAGCCATCTCGTTTTTAATTTCAAGCGTGCTCAACAAAATGTTCTCATGTGGGTCCATCTGGAAAACAGAAGAAATTGTCTTAATGTGTGAAATCAGCTACCAAACGCCACCAATTATTAAAAGACTGGATCTAAGCCATTAAACACTCAGTGCTGATCAAAAGAGAAGCATACACTGCAGGGCTATGCAGTGCTTCAGATTTGAAGACTACTAATGCTTTGGTGCATTAAACATATCAGTTTCTATTTCCTTAAAATAGCTACATCCTTTCTTGAGACAGCAGAATTGCCATGCAATTCCAGGCAAATATGTGCTCCGTTTAAGCAGTTTTAGACAAGACAAAATGTGTGTCTCATAATTTCCAAAGTTCCCTTTTGCTTTCAAATCTGAAACACTGCATAGTTAGAATACGGACACAGGCTGGTAAATTATTTTTTTTTATAGCTCAGGCAAATAGATTATATGACACATTTCAGTAGCTTTATCTGGTTACTGAATCTCAGAAGTTTGTAGTTTTGCCATTGTGAGCTAATATTTGTTGGCCTAATCATTTAGTTCTGAACATCTTAACAGTATTTTTAATGAGCTCAAGAATAATGTAGCATGAGATAGTGCAGGTATTCACCTACTTTCCTCAAGACATTTGTTATATTTGTTCTGTTGTTTGTATGCAGGGCTAACACCATTGAAAATAATTTTGAAACATGCAATTTTGGGTGGGTGGGGGCTTACAATGCTCACTTTGGTATAAAGATAATTGATTTTTCATTGTCAGAGAAACTCTTTTAAGTTTACACTGGTACTATCAATGTTTATTACTGAGGATATCACTGAGAAGAAAATAAAATAAAATAAAAATCAATCCTGGATCATCTTATTAATGCAATGACTAGGCACAGCATTTAGTTGTAATTCAAAAGCCAAACTAACCAGGCATTCATTTTATAGTAAAATCATATTGAAAGTTAATATTATTTTTCAAGTATTTTTAATTAAGAGAAAAACTAGTTTGATGTAATGGTTAAGGTATCAGGCTAGAAATTAGGAGATCATGAGTTCTGATCCTGCCTTAGGCACAAAGGCCAGCTGGGTGACCAGTCACTTTCCCTCAACTTCTAAAAACGTTGCCAAGAAAACTGTAGAGACTTGTCCAGGCAGTCTCTGAGAATCAGATATGAATAACGGGAGAGAGGGGTGGGGAGTGAGGCCAAGATTATCAATATTTTTAATCTCATGTTTTTGCAAATGCTACTCTCAGCTATTCAGAAGTAAATATGGTTTATATTTTCATTGTCTGTGAATTATTGATTAAAAATAGCAGCAATCTTTATCCATGCTAGGAAAAAGTGTATTCCTTAGTATGTAATCATTTGATTTCCAGTTATCTGAGCTTTAAATGTATTTTTTGAGTTAAGTTTATATTAAACCTAATGTTGATACACTGAGTATCCGTTTAGAAAACTATTTATGTTATATTTGAAAACAAAAGAACTTTAGAAAGATTTTATAATATTTGCAAGTCATTTTATGAGATATCAAACTGACTCACATGGCATGCAACATTTTGGTGAGAATGGAGCAGTTCAATTCAATTTTCTCAAAACTATGGAATGCATTGCCTTTTAATTGGCTTGTTTTTTTTAATACCTCAATATTAAGAAAGAAAATGAAAAAAATCAAAATTTTTGAAGGACTGCCTTTCTCCAATGCTCTTTACCAGTCAAATCAAGTCTGGCAGAAGGGATATGCTCCAAGTCCTGTCTTTCAGATAACGTCATCTTGTGGGACTCAGGAAACATGCCTTTTTTGTCACAGGACTTGCCCTTTGGTGATGCATACCCTCTGGGATAGCCCATGACAACTCTCACTGCTGACCTTTCAGGAAGTCTTTAAGGTTGTTTTCCCAGGCATGGGGGTCAGGAGATTTGGCAAACATGTGATGTGCTGATTGATTGGTTTCCTTGTTTGTCATTTTAAGTTTCTAATACTGATTTGTTATCTTGTTATTATTTAGTATTATTTTAACTTATAAAAAACTACAGGCCCAGACTTATATTTGTGAGATGGGCAATCATATAAATCAGTTAAAACAAATAATCTAATAATTGTGGACAAAATACTGCTACTCCAGTAATTGGCTCTAGGAACCCTGGTGATCCAACCGTGCTGAGTGGCTCCACATATCTAAACAGTCACACACATCTCAATTAGATGTGCATCACAATGACAATGCTGTGTATCACCAGTGCTTTGTTTTTAAAAGGGAGTACGTTGGGAAGACACATGGATGAAGGGACGTATGCTTGAAAAAATATTCTGATCCATATTCCTGGCAACCTGAAAACTTGAGATCTGCAAGCAATTGGTTTGGTAATAGATGAGTATGTCAACCTGCCTACTGCTGTAGGAGACAGTGGCATAATTGCTTTATATCAGGGTCCACAAAACACATAAACGTTGCATCAGTCTCTCAGAAATATTCAAACAAACAGTACTGTGTATTGTGAATTTTACAGACAATGTTTCATGCATTTGCAGCAATGTGTACATTATTATTATTGGGTTAAATATGACATTGTCAATTATTAAATAGAATTTGATAATTCTAGTCAGAATGTCTGGGAGGACTGTTCCTTTATCATTTCATATGAAACAAACATATTGAGAACCAAGCATATCATGTCTGCATTCCCTTAAGAAATGTATATGCATAAGCATAGCCAAGTCATTTTTCAAGACATTACCACTTCATCCTTGAAACCAAAAGTCAGCTAGCCACTCCCCAAACAGGTAAATGGGTAGGGATGATAATATTTACACAGTACAGACAAATGTGCCCAGTATTTCCATGTGAATTTCATGGAACTAAACACTGAAGAATTCACCATTTGCCAAATGGTAAATTATTTAAAGTTTAAGTCACTATATTGAAACAGTTTAAAAGGAAAAAAGTTAACTCTGGGGTACAGTTGTGAAACAAATAACATTTTCATTGATATCAGAAATCATAAAAGAGGAGCATTGGTTAATTCGGGGAAGAGTGGTTAGGTTGTATGGCGGGAATCATACAAGCAGGGTGGGCAAGCTTTCTGAAAGTTTATTTTTTATTTTTTAATTTCCAGTCAATGTCCAAATCTTTAACCAATCTTCAGCCTTCTTTAAATCTCATAGTAAAACATATATATATATATATATATATATAATTTCATATGGCCAGCTCTGAAGATTTGTATGGCTGCTACAGAGATGCAATTTTAGTTAAAACAGTATGAAGCTGGCATATGGTTAAATAATTTAGAAGAAAAATATTTTTTCTGAATATGTCATTTTGTATGATTCATGTTTTATTCTTGTAATCAATTTTCTGCAATCAAACACTTCTCAGTTGATACTACTATTTGAGAAGGCTGGAGGCATCTACGTCTCTTCTAAAAACACACTGGAAATCATTTACTAGCAGAACATTAGTAATGGATGAACTTCCACAGGAAGATAGAGGTTTTGTATTTTTCTTTATAAACATTAAACAGATATCAGTTTCCCAAAATAGGAAGTAAATTCGATTGATGAAAAGCAAATTGAACCAGTTTTTGAAGTTGATCTGTGTTTTTGATTAGGAAAGTAATGCTGAGATTCAGAACAACAGAACAGGTTCACCCATTTCTAATGGAAATGTATGCTTGTAACAAAAGAAAAGCTTACAATACAACAGTGAAAAACATTTATTCTGCAGGCGCTTTTCATCCAGAAGGATCCCAAAGCGTTTTACAGACTTTAGAAAGCAACATCACTTCACCAAGTGCAGTATATCTGAGGCAAAAATGTGGGAGCTATCTAACATTGCCAAACAGTACAGTGTAGTTCAATATAGGAAATGAAGAATGTATTATCAGTTAGAACTAGGTGTGATTGGGTAAATGATGTGGAGATGATTCAAAAGAATGAACACCCTTTGCAATTCAACCAAAGTTGGACAAGATCTTGGCATGAAGATGCCAGGTCACAAATAATGTGCCATTGGGTCTGCAATGAGTTCAAGCCCTCAGTTTTACATCCCTAGGGATAAAACCATTAAGAAAACAATAAAATATACCTTTGTTGAATACATTTCTGGACAATGATATGTGCCAATTATTCTTCTGTCCTGTAAGTTAATAAAATCAAAACCAGTTTCCTTAGAAAAAAATCAGCTGTTAGTTTTCATTAAAAATAATGCACTATAGGCTATTATTGTAAACTACGCACACTAATTAAAAGCACAGGGCAGTGAGCCAACAAGCAGCAGAAGTACTGTAGGTCCTTGTTTTAGAAATGCTGTTGTTGTCTTAGCCCTGACACTGTGGACAACATGTATTTGTAACGGAAGCAAATATAAGTGAGTGTATATATGCATGTATACACATGCACACATATATATCCAAACTGGTAGGCATTGAAACCAGCCCAACCCTCTCCCCTCAACATATGAATTGAAATGATGTGGAAAATAACATTAAGAAGGCTCTTAAGAATTATACAGCAATAAGACACAGACTTTAGATATAGCATAGGATAATTCCATAGGAAGAAAGCTGAAAAGATAAAAATGGATGAATGGGAAAAACAAAAATGATGAAAATATAAAATGAATACTGTATTAATACTCAAATTAGTAGTCATGGAAGCATCTTATAATCACCTAAATAAATAGCACAAGTGGAATTTACAGATGGACCAAAAATCAATTATACAGTACCCTGAGATACTGCTGATTTTTCTTTCTTTCTCTACTTACTTGGAAAGGCAATTCCAATCAGTTCCTAGAAACTCCAAAATGATGGCTATCTAAAGGAGTTGCATGTAACATTTTAATATATCAATGAGATGAGATCTAATATCCGAAACTATATTCATTTATAACAAAGGGAAGTAATTATTCTTCTCTGAGAGGAATTTTGCATAGACTATTATTTTCTGCCTGGATGAAATTTCTGCACTGTTCATTTTCTTCTTTAATACCAAATATGCATTGCATAACTAGCATGCTAAGACATGTGAATTGTACCGTTTTGTTGCTTGCAAAACATAGCCTGAAAAATCAAACCATTCACAAAATTTCATCCTGATGAAGGGAACAATAACACATGTGGGAGATGTATGCAATTATTTAAATTGTCTATCCCCTAATTCAAAGTAATAGAGGCCTTAACTCCAAGTTGTTATAGAGTATAATTGAAGGTGGTAGTTAGTTGTAAAGTACTATGTAGCTCAAGGTGTGGGTATCTATAATATTATCTGTTATAGGGAATGCAAGCTAAGGGTCTCTACTCACTGAAAAATATAGCCAAAGGACCCCTACATTCTCTGTAGGAGTTCTCCTGTGTAATGTCTTGCCCTCTGGCCTTGCAGAAGCTGGCAAAGATCTTTCTGCTCTAGAAGACCCAGGTACCTGAATTATTATCATTAAATGGGGTTTTAGAATAATATTATATAATACCATTTTAATTATTATATTTATATGTATTCTACCATTTGCATTATTTCTTGCCTTTTACACAGCAGAATGAAGCAGCTTTCTAAATAAAATAAATACACAAATAAATTATCCTTTCCTACCTTTAAAAAAAATCTTCCTGAATGCTACTTTTTAAAAAAGATTCTAAACTTATTTACTAAATACTATTTTTTTTGTCTTGCCTTTCTGAACAGTTCTAGAACTGAATGGCAACTAGACGATTATAATCAAAATAATTTTTGTGTTCCTTTTTTTTTTACATCAGCTCAGCTCCCATCAGATAATTTATTGCAATATCCTTTTACACATTACTTTACAGATTTCTGGCCTATCTTTTACATAATTAAAATACATTTTGAAATAAAACTTAAAAATTTAAAGTCCAATTGCAACCTGATTAATTATTCTGTCAGGAAATTTCTCCTTAGTTTTAGGTTGCTTCTATCCTTGATTAGTTTCCATCCATTGCTTCTTGTTCTACCTTCAGGTGCTTTGGAGAAAAGCTTGACTCCCTCTTCATTATGGCCACCCCTGAGATATTGGAACACTGCTATCATGTCACCCCTAGTCCTTCTTTTCATTAAACTTGATCTTCCCTTTCCCTTCTCTTTCCTCTCCCATTCCCTTATCAAAAATATACCAAACTATTGATCAGAGGAGATAGGATTGTCATAAACACCATAATAGGCATCTATTACAAACCAAAATAAAGAAACAAAATGTGTCCCAACATCATAATGCAAGCCCTGGCTGTTTGACCTTCAGAAAGGTCACAGGGTATGTGTTGAAATTTTTGTCACCTTTTTCCCCTCTATGTCCTGTGCACTACTTATTAACATGATACATAACAATGCCTTTTTCACAGTGTTTTTTTATGCTTAAATAATACTCTGTTAGGGTAATTATTTTTTTATTTGATTTATTAAAACTGCTCAACTCAAAAACAATTGGGGCAGCTTACAATATGTCCGGTATGTTAAAACTCTATTAAACACATGACTGTTGGAACTAAAATAGCACTCCCCAACATGCAAAGAAAAAAAGACTTGACAGGACTTTCACAGAATCCTAAGCCTAGTTCTGGGAACAGAGTCAAGTCTTAAGAGACTTCTGGAACCCCAGGAGAGTGGGAGCCATGTATATCTCCAGACAGATGCTATTCCAGAGGGTAGGACAATTTTTAGAATAATTCCCATTGGAAATATATTTATGTTCTTTCTAATAGACATAACCAAAACAGCTTGGAGTGCAGCCAAGCAAGTTCAATGACTGTTCTAGTCTCCTAACATTTGAACTGCTGTTCATGTTTAATTGTATCTGACTTGGCTTTGCCCTAACAACTAAACTGACTATAGTTCCATAAGATGAGGAGCTACACACACACACACACACACACACACACACACACACACACACGAACATACAGACACTGGAAGGTCTGCAAAAAACATTCTTGAAGGCACTGGATAAATTGGGTCCTGCAGGCAATCTTTCAGAAAGGCAATTGATTCATTTCAGAGATCCTTCTTTAGATCACTATGCCACAATTCTATGCTAGACTGCTAGACTGCTTAAAAATGAGGTGATCAAGTGTAGAAAGAGTTAAATGGCTACTTAGATATGGATACTGAAATTTGACCATAGCTGAGATATAGAAGACATTATCGACTTTACTTCCAAAGAACCTGAAGCTCTAAATACAGTGGAACATTTCCTGAAGCTTTGAATTGGGAAGACTTTTAAAATCAAATTATTTTGAATTTGAAACATCATGTTTTCAACATGAACCCCACTCTTATTTTAAGCATTTGGGGAGTGTAAAATTCTCAGAATAGCAACATTTTACACTTGAAGCAGCTGTTTCCCACTCAAAACAGGCTGTTTTGAACTTAACATTTTGATCCATAGCATTTGTGCACCAGTATTTTCTACGTAAATATAGACTAAAAAAAGAATCCTAAGAGATAAAATATGTTGCCTGAGAAGAGTACTGCTGTGGTAAGAAGTATTTAGTTTTCCAAATGTACCTGAAGATAAACTTTCTGATGATGTAAAAGGAGTGTTATACCTTAGACGTGGTATGTGAATGTCCTAGGACAGTGTTTCTCAACCTTAGCAAACTTTAAGAGAAGTGTACTTTAATTCCCACAATTTCCTGGCCAGCCATACTGGCTGAGGAATTCTGGGAATTGAAGTCCACCCCTCTTAAAAGTTGCTGAGGATGAGAAACTGTTCTAGAGCAAAGTGAAAATGGAATTCTGGGCTCATTCTGATACATAAAGTGTCTTACACAGACTTTTTTGGTGATGTCACCAGGATTTCTGTTGCAGAAATACGGCGAAGCTACCATCTATATTTTCTGGAACAGTCTACAGTTTGCTATTGTCTTCATCACCTCATATTACAGTCTTATCACATTCTTACATAAGGCTAAGGGAAAATAGCAAACAATTGTATTCAGGAAACTGACGGTTCAGAGCAAATTCTTATATAACAGTGAGATATAATGATCAATAATGTTTTTAGATTGGTTTTTTTTTTGCAGTAGCAAGACTGCAGATTTAGTATGAGTAGCATGGAACAAATAAAATTCATTTATTGAATAATATATTTAAATCTACAACTAATCTTAACTTCATGTAGACCAATTTTTACATGATGAAAAATTCAACTTTTTTCTTGGGAATTTATCTTTTTTTTTGGGAGGGGGGAAAGAATGTTTGAAATAGAAGGAATTCTGTTCTGGGTAAAAAACAAATGCCAATTAAGAATTGATGTGTGTTGTTCTGATGCTGTATGAGACAACCACTGAAATGCAGTTCAACACAATGCAAGTATTGAACTAGAACTGCATAATATTATGGTTCATTTCCACCCTAAGCTGGATAAAGTACTGAGATATTGGGGGAAAATTGATATTTTTTGTCTAACCTTCCTCATATTTTTTATGAACAAACGTTTGAGAAAGGTGTGCTGTATACATTATCTTCAGTTGCCACAGGTAAGATGGACCAGAAACAATCTATTGGTTCTATCAATTGAAACAATAGCTAAGAAACAGATTACCAAAGGGGGGAAAAATATTACTAAGCCTTTTGTGTATTTTGCTCTATGAAGCAGCACTCTGCTCCCTTTCCTGCATTAAAATTCCCAGTTGTTGAGAGTTTTCTCTTCTTTAAAATCCTTAGAACAAGCAGTTGCCATTGGAATCCCAGGAGGAAAAAGCATTTTTCTTAATCCTTTCCCCCTTTCTATTATTTCTAATCAAAAGGAATTTCAGAAAAAAAGAAGAAAAATAGTCTTGAGACTCTCAATTTGTCTGAAAGCAGGATAAGTCTTCAAAACCAGAATAAGATGAGGCTGCATTTGATGCAGCAGAAGCAAGCAAAAGAAAAATTGGAATTGGAAAGTGGGCTGAATCCAGCTGCAGAGGGGAAAAAAATCCATATTTTTCATAATACAGTATAACGTTATTTGAAAGACAAATTCACAGCAGCTCAGAATTCAGCTGAGTATTCCATTCCTAACCACCTTGTCCTCCCTTCCTGGAAGTATTAACCTCTATTAAGGCTTTTCCTTCCTTATTATACTTTCCAAACTGATGAAATATTGAAAAGAAATTATGTATAGCCATCTAAGATACTATCTGTCTGTATGTGTCCCCCCCAAGCATAATAATCCTCTAAAAATGAAGAGAACTGGACCAAAATTGGCATATAGGAAAAGAAAGATCAAGCTTTAAAATAGTGCTACTCTGGTTGGGGACTATCAACCTTGTGAAGTAGACAAGAAAAGCGCCCAGCAGAATTATTTTTATTGTAAAGTTACATTAAAATAATTTTGCAAGTACATTTCCCCCTCATTTTCTTTATAGCCGAGGGAGAAAAGGAAATCCCTTCTGTAATGTTTGCCATGTCTACATTCCTGTTGTGGGCTAAACTGCTGCTTATCTGGCCATTGCCCTAATGGAGATCTTCCCCTTGTCTCCCAAAGGTCATTTCTACAAACTGTTATATAAACTGGGTGTGGATTTTTTTTAAAAAAAGAAATATATTCCCCATTCCATCCCTAAGGTAGAGGCTATTGGGCAGTGACTCAGAATATTTCTAATTCCTCCATTTGAAGTCCCATGCCTTCTTTCTTGCTGGTTACATAATCCTGACCTATTCTTAAGAAATTGGAAAGAATTTCATGATTCTTTCTATGAAAGATGCTCATTGTTTTTCCTTATTTTGTTTATTGATTTACACACATCTTTATGTCCTCCTGATTCTCACAATAAAACACAGTCAACCAGATAAAATATATCATTTGGCCTCCTCTCTAAAAGTAATCCTTCCCTGGTGTTGTGGTTTTTAATTATGTTGCACCCCTTGTCCCGAAGGTTTGGAAAAGTCAGTCTTTCTAAAATGCTTTCTAAAATGATTGCAGGAATGTGGTTGTCCTAATCTTAGTTGAGAGAGCAGGTTATTGCAAGTAATTTTCATCTGTACTTCTGTTCTGAGTGGTCATTTATCTTATTTTATAAAGGGGAATCCTCTAATCTGAAATAAAATTAAATGTAATATTTAAGCTCATGAGAAAATAAGGAAAGAACAAAATACTTGAATTTGCCCATCAATGTAATACCTAAACAGCATACTCAGCAGATCTAGAGTCTGTGGTCATATTTTCTATAATGAGTTACGCCACATATTTATTTCACTCAGAGATTGTTTCTATGTCTGCACAAATGTTATGAGAATCTTTGCGTCCTCCCCCTACCTTTTTTATATATATTTCTTGATAGAGTTAGCCAAAATGGTGTCTTCTTATCCACTTAATGACTAAGGTGAGGAAGGTCGTAAAATGGGGCAAAACTCACTTAACAGGTGTCCCGCTGAACAACAG
>JANHZT010007153.1:81048-93346 GCA_032468215.1 Stegonotus admiraltiensis | reverse complement strand
CTTGATTCATGGATCTTACATTCCAGGATCCTATCATGGATCTTTGCAGCATCAGACTTTCCTTTCACCACCAGATGCATCCATAGCTGAGTGTCTTTTCGGCTTTGGCCCAGTTGCTTCACTCTTTCTGGCTCTACTAGTACTAGCCCTCTGCTCTTCCCCAGTAGCATATTGGACACCTTCCGACCTGACGGGCTCATCTTCTGGCATCATATCTTTTTGCCTTTGATACTGTCCATGGGGCTTTCATGGCAAAGACACTAGAGTGGGTTGCCATGTCCTTTTCCAGTGGATCACATTTTGTCAGAACTCTCTGCTATGACCTGTCCATCTTGGGTGGCCCTGCACGGCATAACTCATAGCTTCATTGAGCTACACAAGCCCCTTCACCATGACAAGGCAGTAATCCATGAAGGGGATCTAAATGTATACCTCTTAGCAATTATTCTTGATCGGATTATTTTTGGCCAATTTTGTAACTTGTAGAATTTGAAACAGAAATTAGCAGAAAACAACACAATCCTATTAGTTAAGAGTATTGCTTTATGTTCATCTGATAATGACTGTAAGAGAAGGGCAACTGAATCTTACTGTATTCTTGGGTAAGGAATTCTAGAAGCTACTTTCTATTGAATCAGCGCATAGGTCTAATTCAGTATTATTTATCCTGATGAGCAGCAGTACCTCAGGTTTTGGATGGATGGGAAGGAATATTTATTATATCCGCAACTCCCTTTTCAAATTATCTTTAACCCTCACAGCATTCAGAGCAGTTTTAAGGTAGGGAGAGATTGCTTTCAGATATAAAACAAATAGACAAAGTAGACAAGGATTTAGGGCTGGAAGGAAAAGGAAGCTCAGATAGGCCAGTTCTTTAAGGTGGCATCTTATGAATAACTCAGATCTGCTGGGTAATTGGTGGTTTTCTCTAAAAATAATTCTTGTTCTTTTGTCTCATAGCTGGCAGTTGAATTTGAATAGGAGTCTTTTCCAGCCTTATTACTGACATTAGTCAGATCTAGGGCTTTTTATCTGAAGTTGATGTTTCCTCCGTTTTGTTTGTAATTTAAGTGGTAAAATCACATGAGGAATCCAATAAAATTTTTCACATTATCAATAACATAAGCATAATACTGTAAAAGCGATCAGGATTAGAACAAAATGCAATTTGTGTATTTCTGTGTATTTAATTTACAAGAGAACGTGTTCAATTTTTCAGCTGCAATATAATTAGTCAAACATGGAATCGTAAACCAGAGTTGCAATGACACTATGTAATAATGCTGCATCACCCCAGAGCACATTTCATGTAGTCCAGATGAGTTCACATTTCAGTTAAGTTACCGTAACTATTTTAGATAACTTGGAACCAATTTGCTTAAGTGCAAATACTGGTCATCAGGAAATTTTCCACTCATACAATCATGCAATCTAAGTATATATGTTTGTATAGTTAACATATTCAATGTGAATAAATAAACAATACCTACCTAAAGCCACTCTTGCAGCTGACGCATCATAATTAATCCAGAATGATACCCAAGACAGAATAGTGATCAGAATGGAAGGCATATAAGTCTGTAGAATGAAATAGCCTATGTTTCTCTTAAGTTTAAAACTTAGGGACAACCTGGGATAAGAACCTAGAACAAAAACAAAAAGTTTTCAAATACCATTTGAACAAATATCATGTAAACAGACAATTCCAGACTATTATGGCTATTGAGATGAAAATACCATTAACTTAACAAAGGAACAAAGAACTTAGGCATCTTAACTTATACTGTATCTAAGGAAAGTTTTCAAAAGGCAACGAACAGATACATCAGATTTGTATATTGAGTGTGTGTCAGAACATTGCCTGCTTATCCAAATGGGTGAGATATGACAACAATACATAGTCATAGCTTTCACAGAACACTTTTTAATAATATAGAAAAAGTGAAGACTACAATCTGTAGTGTTGCTTATTTGTTGATTACATGGGTAATCAATGCCCAGCATGCTTATGTTATTTTTACAGGCTAAAATCCTTAATTTTTCACTACTTTAGTAGCTGAAAGCCTTGAATGACCAAAGCCAAGAAGTGTATCAGAGGTCAATCTTTATGGATTCATCTGTTGATGACTATAGACTATGGACAATAATGACTTGGAATGTAAAGGAGGTGAATGAGAAAAAGCATGGATTTACAAATGAAAGGAAAGGAAGAAAAAAAAAGTAAGTTGCATATTTGTAAAACTAAAAGAATGGGAAAGGATTAATAGATCTGAAAGAAATGATGTCATGATATGGACTAGTTTAAATCCATACATGTGGGAAAGTGAAGGTGTGGGTTTAATTATGAATAAAAGGGTAGAATATACATGTTAGAAAGTATTTTGACATCCAAATTGTTACAAAATGTGTATGAGGAATAGGAATCCATAGGTTGGTGATACTTTCATGTTATACTGTAGTGAATAGTTATAATGGAAGAACGAGGATGATCACTGAAATTTAATTAATTTTAGTAAAAGTTTGAGAGAACTGGTGAAGATCTTAAGGGTAATAAGAGGTTCTCAGTGTGAGCTGGATTATTCTTTTTGGTAAATTTATTGAGGAAAAAAATGGACATTTAAAGAAGAGAAAAAAAAACTTTCATGAAAGTAGAATGACTGCAGGAAAACAAAATACAGGTCCTGTTGGAAATTAAATTAAATTTTCTAACAGCATCTATGTGAAGTGGAAGTGATGAAAATGGATGTGGAAGCTGCTTAGAACAGACTGAAAAGAATTATGCTGCCTAATGCCATAGAAGTGCGTGGAGTTATGATAATGAGAAAAGTTATGCTAAAAAGAAAAATGACTGGTGGAATGATGAAGTGTTGTAAATGGAAAAAAATAAAGTAAGATTTCGGCTAAAATGAAAATGACAGAAAGGAATTGTATAATATCTGCATAGAGAAAAAAGAAATTTACAACGAACATAGATAAAGAGAGCACAGGTAATGTAGATGATCAGTCTGAGCCCGAGGAGGGGGTCAAACACATCATTTCCTACAAGTAAATTTTGACTGGACAAAATTGTGTGTGGGGGGAGGGGCACATGTGTTTTGTTTGTTTGCTGGATTAGTAAAAAAGGGTAAATAAGGAGTCTTAACTAGAGTGAATGGAATCAAAAATGAAAGTAATTAAATCATTTGGGATAAAACTACGCTGATGGAAATTTATAAAAAAATGGTAATTGCATGTTGAGAACAGAACTGAAAATTAAAATATAAATTTTGTTGGTTTACTAAGTGGTTACGACTTATTTAACATAAAGGTAAATATTACATATATGGTATGCCTGACAATTGTAAACAAATCTGTTGCTGCTACTATATACTATGACACTGCTCTGGTGGTGCAGTGGCTAACTCTGCCCAGTCTGGAATTTGATCCTGATGGGCTGAAAGTTGATCCAGCCTTCTATTCTTCTGAAGTTGGTAAAATAAGGACCCAGATTGCCCGGAGATTGGGGGCAATATGCTGCCATTGTAAACTGCCCAGAGAATGCTGTAAAACACTATGGGGCAGTATGTAAGTCTAAGTGCTATTGATATTACTATTTCTATACTAATGGAAAAATAAAAAACGAATACAAAAATTATAGGGTGATTAGTTTGTCAAGCACATCTGGGGAGAGGTTTAATAGTTTTCTAATCAAAAGAGCATAATAACTAAAATAAAAATTTTGAAAGAATAATGTGGTTGTATGCTTGGCAATGAGTTTGCAGATCAGATATTTGTTCGACAGCCGTCTCCTCTCTCTCACACCTGCCCACATATATCTTTTAACACCTTACCCTGGCTTTGCCCTGGTTTTGTAGGAGTCCTTCTCCTACAAAAATGAAGTTTAATTTATACTAGACAACCTATGACTGCCTGGGTTATCCTTTCAGAAGTATTTCCTTACTTAAACAGAGAAACAGAGCAAAAAAGTAATGGGAATTGGAATTCTGACTTCCTGGTGGCTTCTCCATTGATTTTCCTTACAGGGAGGTTGGGAAGCATGTGAAATCTCCCTCCCTCCCTTGCAATGTATGTATACTTCTGTATACAGGTGATGCCGTGTCATAAGTTGAAACCCCAATGATTTGCAGTAAATGTAATTTAGAGTGTATAAAGCAACAAGAAATACAGATTTGAAAATTAAATCAAGAATCTAGGCCTGCTGAATGAACGTGGACAGAAAACAAAAGAGAATAGCAAATAAAGAAATAAATTGAAATGGTTTGGTCACATAAGAGAGTGAATGACAATCTATTTGCAAAACAGATACAGTATATGAAGGAAAAGTGAATGGTTAAGAGGAAAGGGAAGACAAAGGAGATTATGGCTGTATGAAATTGGGGGGGTGGGGAACCTTAAAACAATCTGTGAAATTTGAAGAACAAAAGACAATAAATCAATCAGAATATGGAAGTGGTAGAAGTCAGGATATTTTGCCAGGGTAGAAAAATATGTAAAGGTATAGTGAAAATACGGAAAGTTATTGTGAAAACTGTTTGCATAAATCAGGTTTATTTATTTACTTTTTTATTTTTAACTCATGGCTTTAATTTCTTTGGTTTATTATTTTTAATTCAATTTCTGCACTTCACTTAACAGTACTAACCTTGAAAGGGGGTAAGTAGCATGATGCATTTATTTGTGTCACACACACCCACGCATGCATGCAAACACACAAGCACACACTACTAACACCTGAATAACATGTGCAACCACCATGGTTCAACACAGCTGCAGGAAAGATATGATAGAAATATGCCGTATTCATATCCCTGTGTGCTCTGGAGTATTTTTCAGTATCAAATCTAAAGCACTGCACGGTTATAATGAATAGACTCTGCATAGTTATATGAAAAACTAAAGAAATCTGTAGGAAAACATAAAAAGGCATGGCAAGTAAAAACACAGAAATTGTATCTCATAAATTGTCTGGATCTAAACTTTCCTCAAGAGTCCAACTCAAATGGAGTTTCTAATCCTGCTACTTCCAAAGCTTTGAGCTCTGTTCTAAGAACAAAGCAAAGGCTGTATTCTACAGATTTGCAATATATAAATAATAATTACGATTTGGTTTGATTTGGTTTGATTTGATTTGATTGGCAAACTGGAAAGTTATTTCTCAACCATGGATTACATAAAGTAATTTCTTGTTCTGCCAAGGACTGCTTGCCAAAATAAAAAAAAATAACCCAACTCAACTAGATTTAGATGCCTGAATAATAGAATAGAGGGCAGCTAATGACTACTCTATAGGGAGCCATTAAAGATTGAAAAGAGATAGTATACTTTACAATAATGAAAATGCCTGGATAAAGTTGATGTTTTTTCTATTTAGCTTTGAGAGGAGCGTACCTCTAGAAGACAGAAAATTGTTTATTAGCTTGGATTGTTAACTGTTCTTTAGAAACTGCCGAATAAGGCATATAAAGTTATTTTCTGTGGCTATGTAGCACTATGTATCTAATTCCAAGAAACTCTTCAGAACTCCAAATATGTGAACCAGGCATAATTCTCAACATTTTAAAGCATCTGTATCTTTTGCCTCAACTTCATGGTTGCTGTCTATAGCTGTTGTATTGTCCTAGAAAAAGACTTTAAAAGTTTTAAAGAATTGCCAATAAATGCTAGGTCCTTTCCCTGGCACATCTTTATATACCTATTGAATAACTTCAGGTTTTACTATTTATACAAGCCAACCCTATGTATGTTTACTCAGAAATAAATCTGTTTTATTCAGTAAAATTAATTCCTGGGTAAACTTGCAGAGAATTCTTCAGTCTGTGTTCTACTACATAGCTATATTCAGAGAACAACTGCTATTGTCCATATTGTATAGAAGCTATGGAAATTTCAATCCATAACAACTGGATGTAATGTAACAGTGCACTAATTAACATGTCCAAAGTTATTTGGAAGCCCAAATTATTTTGTAAACCATGCAATTCACATTTGTGTGATATTAAAACAGTTTAAACAGCTTTACATTGGAGAAGCTTTCCCTTTCTCAATGTTCTCACAAACCTGTTGAGAAAACAACTTTCTTGGTGATAAGTTTGTAATCCA
The DNA here is from genome assembly GCA_032468215.1 of Stegonotus admiraltiensis. Taxonomy (NCBI): domain Eukaryota; kingdom Metazoa; phylum Chordata; class Lepidosauria; order Squamata; family Colubridae; genus Stegonotus; species Stegonotus admiraltiensis. The sequence goes on along the minus strand of JANHZT010007153.1, from coordinate 87,247 downwards.
CTATAGAGAACTGTGGCAGTTCAATCTTTGTCACTCCTGTAACCGCATTATCACCCCCGCGCCAGTAAAATTCAATATCATCAGTTGTGTAGCCATCTGTAAAAAAAAAAAATAGAAGCAAAGATTTAGGATATAGTTCTCTCACACCACTATAACTATACTAAGATATTTTATTTGGAACCTTGTAAATATTTACAAAACAAAAGCTCTCTAATGCACATAACCCACATATATTTCAGTCATGCTTAATTTAAGTATAATTTGGCAACTGTAAGGTAGAATCCACTCAGAGATATAAATCAGAAGAAAGCTGGTAGAAACAAGGAAGTGTGCATCCTCTGTTGTGGCAGAAAAGATCCATAACTCCTTGCCTTGGGATATCTGTCTACTCCAGGGGTGAAATCCAGCAGGCTCTGACAGGTTCTGGAAAATCGGTAGCAGAAATTTTGAGTAGTTCAGAGAACTACTCAAATTTGAGCAATTTGGAGAACCGGCATATACCACTTCTAGCTGGTCCCAGAGTGGGGTGGGAATGGAGATTTTGCAATACCCTTCCCCCAGGAGTGAAGAGGGAATGGGGATTTTGCAGTATCCTTCCCCTGCTACAAAGCCATGCCCACAAAGCAACACCCACAGAACAGGTAGTAAAAAAATTGGATTTCACCATTGGTCTACTCTCATGACTGGTTGTATTTTTCTTGAGGTAGGAGACCCAGGCATCCTATTTTGCAAAGCACAGTTCTACATTTGGAAGGCTGCCAAAGGAGGCTCCCTGTATGAAGGCCTCCTCTATCTCAAGGATTTCTTAGTTCAAGTCAGTATAAATTAAAGATAAAAAAACCACAAGGAGGAAAAATACCAGCTGAGGTCTTAAATGCTTGCCTATTAATAGGCAGTATTATTACTGAGCCCTGGTGTACAGTGGTTAGAATGCAGTATTGCAGGCTACTCTGCCCACAGTCCGGAGTTTGATCCTGATGGGCTCAGAATTGACTCAGCCTTCCATCCTTCAGAGATTGGTAAAATGAGGACCCAGATAGTTTTGGGCAATATGTGACTATGTAAACCATCCAGAGAGTTCTGAAAAGCACTATGGGGCTGTATATACTGTAAGTCTAAGTGCTATTGCCATTGCTATGCCCAGTTACTGATAAATCAGGAGATAACTTCCTTTTCTGGTAATGTTAAATTGTCCCCCACTCAACATTAAAGGACATTCATATTTTGCGTTATTCTTTTCACTGGGAATGCAGTTTTTCTACATCATCTTTTTTTTTTGCAGCTTTTATTGTCTTTTCAGTTGTTTGATCGTTCATTCATTAGGAGCATAGAGCTGGGAATGTGAATAGAAAAATGGGTTAAAATTCTGAACTAAATAAATACATAAACTCAAATATCAATTTACCATCTGTAATGATTATGAAGAAACTGGGTCAATCTGCCTGGGAAAGAAAAGCTAATGTGATGAGGAGCAGTCTGGGAATGCTAAGTGGAGGGCTTGAAGTAACCACAACTATCTGTATTTTGCTAAATGAATATTTTGTATTAGGCCATATCCATCGTGGTAACTGTTTTATGAAGGTACCTGTATATGGCTTAATCTTTTTAGTTTTTGTTTTGGCAAATGATCACAGATGGAAAAACTGAGCAGACCATGTTGCCCATCATGTTGCCCTGGCAACATGAGATAGTGCTTTAGGTCTGTTGGCCATGAATACTTGTCATCCTTGCCCAAGCTGATACATTAGGCTGCATTTTACACTTCCTAGCCAGAATGGATGTTGGTAATGCACCACATTGGCAGGAAGACCATACCTTCAAATTTAGAATTATGTTTTCAAACAGAACAAAGTATCCCCTCCAAAGAGTTAGGAAGAACCTCACAAAATAACCACGGAAGTTGAGAAATGTTTATGACAGGTGTGCAGGACTGGAAATGAGATATTTCCTATAGCTTCTCTGTAAATGAGAACTGACATTTACCTCTTGAAGTCTTTTTTCTTCTTCCAAAAATGTGCCACATATCTCATTACTGCTTTAGATATGATCACTACCAGGGATAATATGATACTTCACTCAATTAAACTGAGCTAGCCCTATGCTTTACTGCATTTGATCCTTCTGGTGAGTGAAAGGACTTCAGCTTCTGAAAAGGAGCTTCTCACACAGTTTGGTTGGTACACCGTCAAAAATACAGTGAATAAGCTGAGAACACAGCAAGTGACATTCAAGATTTTGTGAACATCTGATGCATTAAGGCAAGAGAATATCATTCTCTAGTTAGGAAACACACAGGAGAGATATGAGTCATGCATTCAGCAGCTGTTATCCCCAAAGGAAAGTGTTTAAATTGAAGTATTTATATTGTTACACAAACATATTATTTAATCTCCCATACATTCTAAAAAACAAGCTTAAAAAGTAATAATAAGCATACTGATTTTTTAGAAGTACACGATTCTTCAGATGTGTGTTATGTAGGTAAACAAAGCAACAAAAACAGAGCATTATGTTCGGCATAAATAGCTGTTTAGCAGCAACTTTATGCTATTTAACTAGATTTAATTCTCTTATTAACTATTATTGGCTTGATTCTATACTGATGATTTCTTAGTTCAGTCTTTTATATTTTATGTTTGTTTTCATTCTTGATCATATGTTAGTCTTTGGACATTTTTTTTTTGGAAACATAACCTCTGTCCTACTAGGGATTCCTGTTCTCATGCTTTAGTCACTGCCACCTTGCTGTGCCAAACCAGCCCAATTAGAGTCCGTTTTGTCTCTAGTGCTGTCCATTAAATGGGTGAAAACAGAACCACTGTCCTCTGGCCTTTCTTTTAGCAAGCCATTGAAAGAGGGTCCTTAGTGTTTCTCTGAGCTTGTTTGTTTTCTTGCAGACATTACATTACCCAAGCTAGGTAATATCATTAGCACTGATGTTACCTAGCTTGGGTAATGAAAAGTCTGCAAGCTCAGAAAGGACCAAAAACCCCTTATTCAACCCTGAACTACAAATGTTCTCCTTTATTGAAAGCCACTGAATTTTAGGTGCTGTTTGTCAGCTGAACGACAAGCAGTTGATGCTGGACTCTAACAACCCTGATTGCTCTCTGTTTCCAGAAAGAAAAAACCTCAACCTGCCTCTACTCTACCTGTTTGCCACCTGGATAAATTCAAACATGGCCCTGCTCTTCACCCCTGTTTCCTCTGTCTCTCCCACTGGCTCACATTGTTTCCAAAATACTGCTGGCAGGCTGCCATCCTGGCAGTGACCATATCTGAAACAACATCCACAAAATACTTGATCCTTCAAAAACAATGAGTATAGCATATTCATCCCAGCACCATGACAGAAATAGAAACCAAGAGAGTAGCAACAGCAATAGCACTTAGACTTATATATCACCCCATAGAACTTTACAGAACTCTCTGAGCAGTTTACAATGTCAGCATATTGCCCCCCAACAACCTGAGTCCTCATTTTACGAACCTCTGGAGGATGGAAAGCTGAGTCAACCATGAGCCAGTCAGGATCGAACTCCTGGCAATGGGCAGAGTTAGCTTGTAATACTACATTCTAACCATTGAGTCACCATGGCTCCTGCGAATTCTAGTACTGCTATAGGCATGAAAGCCAACTTTCTCTCAGCCCAAGCCACTTTTACAGGATTGTCATTGTTGGAAAAATAGGACGTGGAAGGAGTATTAGCTACATTAACCACCTTACTTACTTATTTATATATCAAACTTCTAGAGGGGATCTACTTAAAAAGTAATAAGTGAAGTTTTTAGTCAGGAAATAAAGACAGATGACTCTGTGACATTTTAGTAGATTTTGCCATTTCATTTAGAAATAAATCACTGGCAATTTTCTTTAATATTACAACTTGTCCTCTTTATGTACTCTAATTCTCCCTCACTTCTATACTTATTCTATAATCACATCTTTAAATAAGAATAACAGAAAATCATTTAAAATGATCCTCCCTCCCTCCCTATTATCGATAGTAGAACTTCATGCTGATAATATTTCTTTATAATGATTATTTTTAGATCCTAATAATTTAGAAAATGTGGGGAAAATGGCTGGCTGCCCACTTTATAAAACTTATAAGTAACATCTTTTGCATTTAATTGATTTCATTACTCAGGGGAAACAAAGTGATTTAAGAAGGGAAAAACCAAGACTCACAGACTAAGAACTGAATCCCATCATTTAGTTATTATTTTCTTTTCTGCTGGACCTTTAAGATTTATCAACAGCAAATTCGGAGACTACAACAGTGCAGTTCGCCTTCCTTCCTTCCTTCCTTCCTTCCTTCCTTCCTTCCTTCCTTCCTTCCTTCCTTCCTTCCTTCCTTCCTTCCTTCCTCCCCCACTCCCTCCCTCCCTCCATTGCCAGTAAGAGAACTTTATGTTGATGATATTTCCTAGGAAGACAACCATATTGGCATAGTGATTAAAATATCATACTAGAAATCAGGAGACTGGTAGTTTTAGTCCTATGTCAGCTGTGTGATGAACCAGTCTCTCTCAGCCCAAGGAAAAACATAATGGCAGATCATTTCTTCAAATCTTGAAAAAAAAAACCTATAGGGAGTACTTCATGCAGTCACCAGAAATCAACAGCAACTTAAAGACACAAACATATAAATTCCTAGGAACATCAATTGTGTTTGAACTAGAAGAATTTGATATATATGAATTACTAATTTAGTTGACAAGCTTACCTTCCAAAGTTTGAATATATATATAAAGTTGCACATATAAAGTTGGATTTCATATTTCAAAGGAAAACAAATATGCACAATATTTTTATAAAGTTAAATAAAGTTAATTGCTCTTATATCCAGTGGATGTTTATGGCATCCAAGCAGAGTTAAAAAAACAAAAGGAAACCAGCCTTCTATTGTAGCTACTTACTAAACAATAAAAAGACTGCAATGTATTGCAGTCCCATGTTTTTCTGATTAGAGCATTCCATATGTTGTTTGCTGCCACTGTAATTGGGCATTATACTGGTAAATTGGGCTGACTAGATTTTTCTATCTTTTTTTGTCCATCTGCACATCTGGCTGTTATACAGCAATTCATTCTTCTGCAAAATACAAACATTGTGCAAGGTAAAACGTGATACAATACTGCCAAAGGAAAATATAAATAATTTTCATGACCTAGTTTGGACTATAAGAACAGGAGAAATTCAGAGATATTTGTAGTTGTTTCTTAAGGTACCCTTTGTAATTTTACCTTTACCATTCTCAGCACATTCTTTCTTAGTATTGTTTTTTGTGATTAAAATGTAAGGTCCCTAATCCAAATATGTTGCAGAAATATGATCTTCAGCAAGAAACTACAACATTTTTCATTATACATCAACTTCCCAATTTGGAATATGAAAAACATTGTAGACCTTGTAAAAAGTTCCAACACTCTTTATGTAACCAGAAGGGTTCAATATAAAAATGTTAGGTATTATTATTCATTGCATTCTCCAAAAAGACTTCCTCATTTGACCTCACTATGGCAAATGTAAAGTAGTTTAGGACTGCAGCAATTTCTGAATTTGTAATCAATGTGAGAACTTGAACATGTGACTGCATCAAAATCAATCCGGGCAAACAGTATCTCTTTCTTCCTTTAGTACATGTATATACTGTATAGCACACATAATAAATACAAAGAAACAGAGAATTATTTTACACCTATTTTACTCACTGGGCTATTTGCATAAACAACAATTTACTTTTGTGTGATAAAACACAATGGGCTTGGGATAACAAGAAACTAGTGCAGAAGGGTTCTAATATATATTTTTTTCCAAACAAAGGGAAAAGGAGGAAGAAGGATTAATTTCCCCTTTCCCCTTACATGATAGTCTTATTCAAGAGAGCTTTGAATCAGTCTTGACTCCTGACAAAAGTCCCTGAAGTTTTCTTGGCATGTTTTATGGAAGTGGTTTGCCTTTGTCTTTTTTCTATGGGTATGAGAGAGAGACTGGCCCAAAGTCAACCTACTTGATTAATACCTAAGGCAGAACTAGAATTCATGGCTCCTAGTTTCAGTCTGGTACCTTTTTTTTTTGCTTTGATTTATATGCCGCCCTTCTCCAGAGACTCAGTGTGGCTTACAATGCGTTAAGCAATAGCCTTCATACTTCTGTATATTTATACAAAGTCAGCTTATTGCCCCCACAATC
>JANHZT010007153.1:17103-30907 GCA_032468215.1 Stegonotus admiraltiensis | reverse complement strand
TTTCCAAGCAGTCTCCATGTTTCCATTGTCTGTTTCCCCACTTGGAGCAGAACCCAGAAGGATATTTCTTCCAACACTAGTATATGCAATGCAAAAATATATTTTTAAACGTTTTCATGATGAGCACACAGTCCTGTGCTGCTAGTTTTATTAAGAACTATATGGAAATCATATGCGATTGCCTTCCTTGGAGAATGTTTTTCTAAACTTCCCAACTGGAACTTCCAAGTCTCCTATCTAAGCAGTCATCAGACCTAATCTCATTAACTTTTTCAAGGACAGCCAAGATCAGTTAAATGCTTCTGATAGAGGCAACCAGAAAATTAAACTTTTAAAAATAAAGTTTGCATTTCTTTCCTTTATGATGATGCATGAAAAATCAACCTTAAAATTTAATTCAAACTACTTGTTGCAACCTTCAAAGCACAGATATGCATCGGTTGAAGAAAACGCAGGCATTGTTTATTACTATAGTTTCCTATTTTATCTCACCACAATCTTAGAAATATGTTGAAAGACTGCAGAATGTCATGGAAAACATATTTTTCAAGCCATTACTATACATGCTGAGACCTTTTCTTTCCCAGAAAGATACAGTACAAGCTTATGTATGTTATACAGCAGGAAGGTACATCTGTACACATATACAATACTGATGCCTGCATCACAGGTTTCATTTCATTTTCCTGCCTCAATAGATTATCACAACTAAAGTGTAAGAATGAGAGAACATAAAAGCAGAATTTACAATAGTTTGTATATAAATTACTAAATTAAGGTATACTGTAATCTATGGTAGCTCTTTACACTTCATACTAAAATGTCTTAGACATGGATCACAACATGTATCCCCACCCTTGATCGTAATTAAATATAAATGATGCACTTATTCTTTTCTTTACTATGTTTCCATCTATGTTCTCAGAATTAGGATATTTCATCAGCAATACCTGGTTTTGAAACTGAATTAAAGTTAATTGTGGAACCTCCAGCCTGACCTTTAAGATTCTGAATAATTTATCCCAATGGTTCTCAACCTGTGGTCCGTGGATGCCTGGGGGGCCATGATGTCATTGTGGGGCACCCCCCCCCCAACCAGAACAATGAAATATTTTGGGAAATATTAAAAAAGGCAGGATAGATCATTTCCCCTAAAAGAGAAATGGGAGGCAGAATCTTAAGGGAGGCAGAAACCAGCACCAATCTCCCTGCCCCCAAGCAGAAATGGAGGAGGCCAGCTTTTAGAAATGCAGATTTGGTAATCCATTCAACACAGGATATTTTAAAAACTCCTTGCAGAAAAGTTTGACAGCTAACAAAGGCAGAATGGTAGGATTAGAAAGCAGCCCTTCACCCAAGATCCAACACAGGGTGAAAGCCATTGGCCACAAAAGGAATTGCCCAACACCCTTCATTGCATTACCCTCAGAACAGTTCAAACATCAAAGCCATAGAAACCTGTAAAGATCCATCCACTCATTCAATCATTTAGTCAGCTACCCCAAAACCCTGGTGGTTCTGCTTCATCAATAAACCTTTCTTTCCAATCAGCCTCCATGTTGTTTCCAGTGTCTTTCTCCCAGCTTGGAACTGAACCAGATGGATTTTCCTTTCAACATGGTCACAGAGGGTTTGTGAAGGCTTGCAGAAATGTTATGATTTTAACCTTGAGCTAAGTCTTATTGGTCCGTGGCCATGCTTTGTGGCACAAAACATATTTAAAGGGAATCCGTGGTAAAGAAAAGGTTGAGAACCACTGATCTAGCTGGTTCTTTTACCTTTTTTATTTTTTGAAGACTCAGCTATAACTATGAAAGCATGGAGCCCTATCCTCTCTTTAAAAAGAGGAAGTAAAACATACAGAAGGTTTATATCAGTGAGAAGGTTCATACTGCTAATAATACAAGGTTGACCATTAAAAAAATAAGACCCATTAATAGCAGGAAACAGGCTAGAAAAACCATTGGATTACTAGATGGCAAAAGAGAGGAGATATGACTAATGCAAAGCTAAATGGATTCTCCATGCCTATTTTTACTGCAAAAGATGTAGCACAAATTCCTCTGCTTGAAGTGACATTTCCAGAAAATCTGAGCAATGAAGACAAACGGTGGCAAAAGAAGGCAAATTCTTCTTATTGTAATGACAGGAAAGTTTCACTGAAGATTAAAGAGCATAAATTATAAACAGTTATCCCAGTGCAGAAATCTAATCATTGGAATCCCTCAATGATCTGTGTGGTGCATGGCATTTTTTAATTTGTTGCTAATTTAATGCAACACGATGCAATAGCCAGATTTACTGATAGCATCAAGTTGTCAAGTGCTTACAAGTAATTACAAGGAACTGCAAAATAATTCAAACAGTTGAAGTGAACATTAAAATATGACCCAGTGGGGGGAAAAAAGAAGAGTGTGAGACAATGCATATTAGATTTCATGTTTTTTGCACTGATAGGTCTAAACTGGAAATGACAGTTCAAAAAAAGAGAAACAGAGATTATATTGAACAGCTTAGTGAAATCAATGACTCAGTATGGGACTGCTCTGGGAAAAAAAAATATGATCAAGATTCCTGGTGCTACTATATTTTGAAAAGAATAATGGAAAGGGGAATCCAAGCAATAAAAAATTTGAGCAATGTCTCCAGCTCCAGGAAGGTTTTGGATTTTTTAAAGTAACCATGTAGGAAATATGATGGAAGCATATAAAACTATATTATGGACAGGAAAAGAGACCCCTCTCAAACATGGTAGCCATTTATAAAAGTTGCAAAATTCAGAACGCAAGGAAGAAAACATTTTGCCCAGTTTGATGGCACGATGACTGTCATAATATGAGGTGGTGTCCAGTCACCTAGATGGTTTTGAAAGGAAACCAAATAAAGGTATGAATGATCAGAATACCAATAGCTAATAGCCATGATGGATATTCTGTCTAGTACAAGAGATAACTTATCTCTGCGTATCAGTTCCATTTATCATGACCTGTTAGGGCTTTTCCTATCATAAATATGTTTTCCTTTTGCATCTTCTTTCTTCCACTCTTGGGTACAGTATTGGATACAAATAGTCCTTGACTTACAACCTTTCATTTAATGACCATTCAAAATTACAACAGCACTGAAAAAATGTGACTTATAACCAATCCTTGGACTCGTGACCATTGTAGCTCCCTTCACAGTCACGTGATGCAAATTTAGGCCTTTGCAACTGGCATGTATTTATGATGGTTGCGGCGTCCCTGATCCAGGGACCTATGATGGTCAATTGCGACCTTTCCAGGGAGCTTCCACAAGCAGAGTCAACGGGGAAAGCTGGATTCATTTAATGACCATGGTGATCTGTTTAATGACTGCAACAAACAGGTTGTAAAATTGGGCGCAACTGACTTTATGACCCTATTGTTTGGTAACAGAAGATCTAGGCCCAGTTGTGGTTGTAAATCGAGGACTACCTATAATGATATGCCACAGTACAAAGATAGGAAGACTTTAAGTCTTAGGGAGAACTTGGTCCTTTGGATGGCTTTACCTAAAGGAAGAGAAGAAAGGAATGCTGTTGTTGTTGATGTTGTTTTTAAGAATGTGCAGAGAACTAATAAAGAGGATGTTGGGGAAGTTAAGCAGGAGGAAATCACCTCCAACTCAGATTTATCCTAAATTAAATTCTCAGAGCCAGTTCTGATCTGACATGGACCAAAATAAAAAGTTTCTGGGGTGAGGAGGCACAAATTAAAACGTAGCTTCATATTTAATGCTATCACAAACAGAAACATTTAACCAGCACTTATAGTCCCCATGACTTTATTGTAAACATTCCTGCTAAAATCCTAAGAACAAAGCAGAGGTGCGTTTCAGCAGGTTCTGACCAGTTCTGGAGAACCGGTAGCGGAAGTTTTGAATAGTTCAGAGAACCCGCAGTAAAAATTCTGACTGGCCGCACCCCATCTATTCTCTGCCTCCCGAGTCCCACCTGATCAGGAAGAAATGGAGATTTTGCAGTATCCATCCCCTGGAGTGTGGAGGGAATGGAGATTTTACAGTATCCTTCCCCTGCCATGCCCACCAAGCCATGCCACGCCACGCCACGTCACGCCACGCCACGCCTACCAAGCCACGCCCACAGAACCGGTAGTAAAAATTTTTGAAACCCACCATTGGAACAAAGGCCATTAAGAAATCAAGACGTCCTCCCAGAGATGTTTACATAGGAGTATGCATGTTTGGTCAGATCTTCAATAACTTGTGGGAGCAAGTTAAAACTGGTGTTTCAGAGAGGTCCTTGACATATAGAATGTTTATATTCAATTTTTGTTTCCTGATCTTTCTCAAGATGTTTTTGAAGACAATTTTGAGAAAAGTTTGCATTTTCAATTATTGTCATATTGTACTGTGCATCCAGATGAAGCCTATAGGGTGGGGAATTACATTTTTAAAATAGCAGAAATAAAATGAAACAACACATAGTTTTTCAAAGCAAGTTAGAATAGGTTCACCAAGTGCCACAGTTTTTTAACTGTATTGGACTCAGTGGAAAATTAGTCTATTTCTCTAAAATTAAGTATATACATTTTGGAAAGCATATCGAATTCTAATTTCTAAAGTGGAAAAGGTCTGGTAAACAAAAAGAAGTTAGAACATAAGCAATGTCCTACTGAACTAGACCTCTAGTTCATCTAATCCAGCAGTCTCTTCTCTCAGTGATAAAAAAATTAGACAAGAAAGCCCACTAATCTCCCAGCAAGTGTTCTTCAAAGGCAGTTATGCTGTCATCAAGGCTGTATAGCATTAACCCTCATGATTTTCATAAATTGGGCTAACACTTTTTAAAAGCCAGCTTACTACAATTCCTGTTAAAGAAAAAAACATAATTTTCATTCATCATCAAGTGTTATTCAGGCTTTCTTACACATATTCTGAGTCTTGAAAGGTTTCTTAAGTTACTTACTTTTTAAGTTAACTACTTCCCAAAAAAGTATTTTAAGAATGTGGAATCTCTAATTCTAGTTCCCCATTTGCTTTCTATATTTTTTCCTTAACTTGCTTCCTTAGTTCCATTAGTTTCAACGTTAAACTATAGATTTAAGTAATTGTATTTTAGTTTAATAAATTAAAATGTGATTTACTGTTTTGTCCACATAAGCAACTACTGTCACTTCTGTTTCTTTCTGTGTAAGCCCTTTAAAAGAAACAAAAACGGAAATCATGACTACTACCAACACTACTTGTATTGCAAGGTTAGAGAGCCAGTTTGATGTAGCAGTGATGCATCAGGTTAGAAATTCAGAGTGTGAGTTCTAGTCCCACCTAAGGCAGAAAGCCAGCTGGGTGACCTTGGCCCAGTCACTTTCTCTCAGCCCTAGCAAAGAAACAATAGCAAACTTCTAAAAAATCATGTCAAAGAAACTGCAGGAATTTGTCCAGGCAATCTCGGAGAATCAGTCATGATTGAATAGGATAAAAATAACTTGTAATGTTAACAGAATCTTGCAAGTCTGAAACCTGTTCTCCCCTTCCTTGCTTTTACTTTCTAGAGAAGGCCCTTCCGAGACACTTTCTCAATCCTTTGTTGGACTGGGGTATCTCTTGTCTAACCATTGCCCTGACTGTGGCTCCTCTTCCTCTCTCCCAAGGTTATTCTCACAGTCCATTATAGCTACAGTAAGAATTTTCAAATTCAATGCAGCTCTTCATTTCACCTAGACTGGAAAAATTTGCAACCAGAAAAAAATGTTATCTAGTTATCTGTTTGTTTGTTTGTTATCTACCTAAAGTCATGGATGCATTAACTGAAATGGTTTATATGGCCACCTGCCTCACACACGTGACTAGGCAGTGATCAACATCTGAGGAAGAGAAATGAAACTACATGTGTTGGAAAAGTCATTTATATTTGAGCATATGAAATCAGGATCCAGCTGTGAGAACAAAAAGAAGAGAATTGAAATGCTATATGAAAATGAATGATATTGTGATGTTCTATGTATTTCAGACCAATTTTTTTTCCAGTGGCTCTTATTTTTTTAAATTGGTCCACTACTACCTATGTAAAAAAAAAAGAGAGAGAACAAAATACAGTCGTTTAAAACTGCTTAAATCCTACTGAATATTAGCATGAAAGCCTCTTTGCTGTATTGTGTATCAACTGATTGACGGAAGCCTAATTGTCATTTTTTTTTCTGGCTGACATTTCCCTACTCACCAATTACAGCGAGCATTCCAATCTCCCCTGGCATCACAGAATTTGAAGAGGAGCTGGGACAGAAGAATTTGCAGGGTATAGCCAATGAGTTTCACAGAACCCAGATTAAGACACCTGCAAGAATATTTCATAATCTATTCTGGTGTTATTCAATGTTGGGGGGTCCTTCACTGAATAGTTCTAATTTATGTTTCATAACAAACCTGCCCACAAATAATGGTGGATAATCATGTTATCAAAGTAACAATGAAAAAACATAGCTTCCACTTTTCAAGTAATAATACACTTCCAGAAAGACAACCAAGTTAAGTTAATAGGAAGTAAGTTGCTGCCTACGGATTCATTTCAAAATAAGCCCATTAGTTTCCACATTGACACAGAAGAATTCGTAATCCTATTAACTACTCAGCTGTTTTATAATATATGATAGTGTATAAAATGATATAGTTCTAACCAAATACCACGCCATCCTAGCATTAAACATTCTGAGTCAATTACTTTTTGGAAACAACATTGAAATAAATACGCAGTGAGTCCCATTCCCTCAATAGTAACATCTTTCTTTCCACATTTAGACTTTCCCTCCCTCTTTTCCTAAGAAACAGGTTACCTGATGACTCTATGGTGTAAATCAGTCTTATATAACACCTTTGAGATCAACAGATTTATCACAATATCAGTTTTGGTAGCCCACATTCACTAAACCTGATTTTTGAAGTGTTATCCTAAATTATATTCAAAAATAGCTTTGTCAATATTTATAGCTTATAAAATCATGATGATTGCTTTTAATCAGTTTTTTTGACTCCTGGTGACTGCCTGGACTAGTCTCTGGTTTTCTTGTTACGATTTCAGAAGCAGTGTGCCATTGCTTTGTTCAGAGGGCTGACAGAAAGAGATTGGTCCAAGGTCACCCAGCTGGCTTTGTACCTAAGGCAGGACTAGAACTCACAGTGCCTTAACCATTACATGAATTTGACTTTGGGAGTTAATTATTAATGTGTATATTTCAATTCTAACTTCATTGTTTATGTTCTATTCACACAGAGATTTCTGTTGCAAGATTGCCTTGCCTTCATGCACTATGTATCATAAAATACTATTTTATTGTCTTTTAACTGATTTTTAATTTTTGTATGTTTCCTTTTATTCTGGCTGTTCACTGCCCTGAGTCTTGCTGGAGAAGGGCGGTATAAAAATTGAATAAAATAAATAAAATAATAAAATAAAATATATGCAATTTTTCTATGGAGCTTTTAGGATCCTTTGTTGATTTATTTGAAGATAAATATCTCCAAATATAGATATTAGTAACTTTGTTACAGATAACATTTAGTCCTGATAAAGATGATGGGATTTGTGACTGTTATTAATGACAATTGATAACTGTGAGTCCTCATAGTAATTCTCCTTCCACAATGAGCCTGGGCCTGGGCCCACAATAGATATGTTTTACCTTGTTTCTTTCAAAATATACTCTATAAGAATGGAGAAATCTGAAATCATCTGAAAGCTATATTATGCTAAGTGGGATACAAGCAAAATTGACCTTGAATACTACTATTGCTATTTAATGATTAGAGAAAACTTAAATTTCAAGGTTTTTCCTCTTCCAGTTGTTTGAAAACAAGAAGGCAGGTTTTTCTTTGATGGAAAAAAGCTGGCGGGAGGGGGATTAAAAATTGAGGAAAAAGTATGAGGAGACATGAAAGGGGCTTTTTATTGTCTGTCTGCTGATGCTATGAACTAGTAGAACAATAGTGATTATTTTTCCAGAAGCTATTATTTTATTCTTTTCATTTGATCTATTTCATGTTTTATTTTGTAGCTCATAGCTGATGAAAGCAACACCTAGAAGGCTTTGTATGACCAAATCTCAAGGACTCATACAAAAGAGACCAAGTGAGAAAGTCAACTCATTCTCAATATAGTTAGCTCTAAATCTGTATCTCACAAAAATAAAGGAGCTAGGTAAGATGAGCTAATTTGCACCACATATTTAATTATTATAAAAAAGATGAATTTCTATGAACTGAACTGGAATAAAAATACATTTATTAAGGTACCAGATGGATGTATTTGTATATATCTGGCAAAATACTATCTCAATGAATTTATGAATAAATTGGTAACAGTAGAAACTGGATTTAAAGTTAAAACTTCATTTTAAAAACCAGGTCAAAGGTAAATAAAATGTAACAATTGAATTTAATAATTAACACAATATATTATTTATAGTTTGGTCATCATGTGGTGCCTAGATACCATAAAATAAAGAAATATTCAGTGGAATGAAACCTTAAAAATGTATAATAATTAGAAAAAAAACCAACTAGTCTTTCACGAAACCAAGGCTATTTTGGCATATTATTGTCATTTGATGTAGAAGCTGAAAATAGTTGCAACAATCTGTTGGATCACCAATTCCTCATTTTAAGTATATGAGAGCTATTCTAGACAACACAAACCATATTTTTTGTAGTGAAATGACACCTCCACATAATTAATAGAGAAGGAATTGTTTTGCACATAATGCAACTTAATCCAATGCTTTCCTTAAACTTGAAGATTCCTTGAGTTTCCTTGAAACTCGAAAATGGATTTGCATACATAATAGAAAAGGACATGTAGTCTCTAAAAAAATATCTGCATTTAGAAAGGAGAGAGAAAAGATAATGAATTCTTGAATGGTGAAAGGCATTATTTGTAACCCGTTTTTTCTTCTTTTTCTAAATCCCAACATTTTAATGATACAGTAATAATATTTTAAAATAGCATACCAATAAATGAAAATATAGCACAGCAAAGGGTCAGGAATGGCTCCAAGTAGGGAGGATAGCTACTTCTATATGTCTGTATCTGATATGTGTCTATATTTGACCACTTCAGCCTCCCTTGTATTCAGATAAGTTCATTTGGCCACAGTTCTAAGTAATCCCCCCCCACACACAATCTCCTTTTCCTAAACTAGTCAAGAATACCTTCTTTTCTAGTTTAAATTCTCTGATTATATGAACTTGCTAAGAAATTTCTGAGATAAGAAATATTTTCAGGAAGGCCCTATCAGACATTGTAAATGATGAGCTTTGTTCTGGTTTCATGGTCACACTATTTTATTCAAAAGGAGGCCTGTAAAAAATGTCTCTTGCAAAATGTACAACCTCAATCTAAAATTCACATATTAAATTAGGTCCCCTATAGGGAGAAGGGAAGAACAGATTTGATTATTGTCCCAGGTTTTTTTTTTAAAAGAACATACATTTTTTAATATAGAAAATGTTTATTCCAGGGAAAAATTACTCTTGAAAAGAAAAATTTGGATTGTTAGCACCAACAGCATAAAAAAAATATAAAACCTTAAATTAATGTAGTTAATTTACACTTGTTGATATTGAACATTACCGATGTTAAAATATTGCAACTGCTAATGCTATTACAATTGCTTCTGACAATCGTATATAGGAGAAATGACCATTTGTTATACTAAATTACTTATGTGCTCCTTCAAATATATCTTCAACAAATTCTGTATATAATCACTGAATGCCCTTAACAGTATAACTTGAGATAGAAAGTATATTTATGTTTCTGTATGAACACACATGCTCAAATATATATGAGAAGCATCTTCCTAACTTTTCAGACCAAGACTATCTAAACAGTAAATTGATGCCAACATTAAATCATAATAAACAACCTTTATAGCTGTGGTTGGCAATTGACTGTGGACAGAAAGGGGCCTCTAGGATACTACCTTGATGCTTGTCAAGGTTTTCTGTCTTTTATATCATCACTAGTACCATCATCACATTACCTAGACATTTTTTTTTACTTTGTACAAGTATTGAGAAGCAAAATCCCAATTACTCTGCTCCTTTCCCTTCCCATTATTCCTCCTGGGTCCACGTGTTTTTGAGCTTTCTTCAGAAATGGGAAAAAGTGTGGAGAAATGAAAGCCAGAGGTCTGCTGTTTTACAACTTCAAAAGAAAGGAAGAATAGAAAGGAAAAATTATCTTAAATAAATGGAAATGACAGTAGAAAGTTCTGGTGGAACAGGGGGCAGCCCAGAAGAAGATAAAAGAGAGAAAGGAGGCCTGACAGAAAAGCAAATGACCATAAGTCATGATGGAAATTTACAGGTGTGTGTAAATAGAAGATAAAAAGGATTTAGGAGTGACCCAGAAGGAATCAGGCATTAAGAATGCGTGAGTTTGGATCAATAGGTTTGGACAGTGGTGGGATTCAAGTAATTTAACAACCAGTTCTCTGCCCTAATGATTTCTTCCAACAACCAGTTTGCCAAACTGCTCAGAAAGTTAACAACCGGTTCTCCTGAAGTGGTGCGAACTGGCTGAATCCCACCACTGGGTTTGGATTATAATGTATTATTTTAAATACTAACAGGGTAGGCATGTAGTGATTTTTTAAATACTTTTCAAGGGAAAATGATTTGGGAGTAGTCTTCATATTAGAAGAAAATTTGATTGGAGAAATTGAATTTAGAACTTGGAGAGCTGATGAAATTAACTTTTTACCCACACTTATCCTTTATCTAGAGTAGAATACTGTGGGATCAAATGAGACCTAGTTTGTGCTAGTTTGTCTTTCTTAGGAATTTTACTGCATTCCTTTTTAGGAAAAAAAGATTTAATAGAAATATGTGGTTGCTCATATGCGACAACTATTTTTTTTTAAAAAAAAATCCTGAAACGTGCCCATAACCCCCAAGGTTGAAGGCTACTGTGTTATGTAGCAGGTTTGGGCTGATGGTGGAAGAGATTAATCATGATTGTAAACTTATAAACAATGCTTTTTTTCCTAAGAAACTGGGATCAGGTAAAGATGTCGATCATTTGATATTGGTGTTGTCAGAAACAACCATAGATTTATAGTAACTCCTCAACTTTTTATTCAAAACAAAATAAGAATGAACTCATTTACTGGTGAGTAAGTATATTGGACTTCTAAGTAAATATGCCTAGAGGTAACTTCCAAAATTTCAAAATTTCATCTATTTTGTCATATAGGGTAAGGATCACTGATATCAGCAAACAAGCAGACAATCTATATTTCCTTATAAACATTCTATTATAGTACTGCCAAGGTTTAGGAATAATCTATCATCACTTCCATGGAAATATATTGCAAGTGAAATTTGAATCAAATAAATCACCAACTTTTATTCTTGCTCCTGAAAAAAAAAAGGTTGATGCAAGAAAACCATTCTTATGCAAAGTTTTCTGAACTTTGATGTAGATCTGATTGTGAATCACTTATATCTGAAATACTGTCTTAAATATAACCCATGACCACATTCAGGGACCAAATGTGATTATCTGAAAATCACCACTATTGGTCATAGAATATACCGCAACAAGCTGATTAGGTTGTATAAATCTTCCACACTAATACTTTCTAAATGGCAATGTTTGAAGACTTTCCTTATAGAAAATAAGTCATTTTTATAGAATTTTAGAATTTGTGTATAATTGTAAAAAAATAAGGTACATTTTTTGAAATATTGAAGGGCTAGCTCTTTCCGGTTATTCTACTTAAGATTTTTTTCCCCTTATAAACAGGTGATAGGAACAGGTACAAAGTGATCCCTGTTTTTACATTTTGTTAGATTGCATCTATTGTGTTCCCCCCAAATATAAACTGCCACAAAGGGCAGGAGAGCCCTCACTCTCAGAGAATGAAAACCTGAAACTGGATCACTAATTATAACATTTATTTTTAATGGCTATATCTCCAATTGAATTGCAAGCATTGTAAGACACAGAGAATTTGAAGACGACAACTGAGAATCAAATCACTTTTGGAAGGAATCATCCACAGAATTTATAAACTGTCTTTATATTATATGTATTAGGTTTATTCTTCATCTTTCTTTAGATCATATGTAATACATCACCTTCAGTTTTACCCCCCAAAAAATAACACTATGAAGTACTGAACTCACACACTACACTGAGCCATGTTTTATTTAAGTGCGCTGATTACTAGCTCAATATGCTAAGCTATAAACTAGAGTTTACAAGCCACAATGCCTGGGTTTGCACAATTCACCAAGTCAAAAGTAAACAAACCACATTTGGCCTAGAATGATGCAATAATTCAATTAAATTCCATAGCTGAGTCCCAGTTTGGATTTGAGACCAATATTCTGTTACACCACTGCTGACCATATATAGAATTAGTATTTTTTTATGTAATAAGCAACCATAATAGATAACCAAGTTATTAAATAGGAGGACCTCAAGGATGCCACAAAAATAAACCACTTTCACTGAACTTTGGCCTGGTAATATATCATCAAATGAGCCAATCATTAAAATTTTTCCTAAAGCTGACAAACAGTATATTCAGATTAAAGTGTAAATTTGTATATGTACATGGCTACAATTATGACCATAAAACAGATTGTCTCCCAAACACCAAAAGTTACCTATAGAACATAACAACACGTTTTGAGATCTATTTCCTGATCAGCCTGGCACTATTGCAAGTAGACTCTGGTATTCTATCAAGTTCTACATGCTGATAATTTGGACAGATTGTGGAGAGCGGGGGGAGGGAGGGGGGAGGGAGAGAGAGAGAGAGAATATGAGATATCATGATCATAACTGTAATCTTGAACAGGCTATCATAGGCATTTAATCTAAACCCACTGCAATCTAATCGTACCAGTAGCAATCTGACCTTTACGAGTAAGTTCTGGAGTGGCTTCATTTCCCCCCCAGAAAGTTTCTTCCAAAATTCATTCTGAGTCTCTCTAGCCAGTGATTAAGAATTTGTGTCCCACACCTCAAAATGCCAAGCAGCTTCCATCACCTCTGACTTGGAGTTGATTGAAGTTAAAATTCTCTAACTTCCGGAGGGCAGAAGGGTCCTTAGACAAATGCACTCATACATAACTAGTACCTCTCAGCAACTGTTCAAAAATTACAATGGCACTGAACAAGGAGAACTTACAACCTTGGAGTTCCAGCCATCACAACATCCTCATAATCACATGATTACAATGTCCAATATTCCTTGCTGGCTTCCCTCAAGCAAAGTCAGCGGGGAAGCCAGCAGGAAGTTGGAAGCTGCTTCAGTTTTCCCTGTGTTTTTGCCCACCTGCCACCAGCAATGCCTTCCTGTGCTTAGGAGCACAGTTCACAGAATCCCCCTAACCCCTTGCAACACTTGCATATCTGCCCACATTTTGGAGCACCTGCCTGCAGCACCTCTGGCATTCATGCACCTGCCTGCATTCTGCCTGCCTGCAATATCCCTTCTCCCGATGCCTGCAGCTCTCACTGATGGCTGTCACTGGCTGTCTGCTTGCTTGGGATTCCCATGTCTTCACACTTAAAAACCCACATGGTCTTGGGGATACGACTCCTAGGATTGCTGTCGCTAAGTGATCACGTGACATTGCACTACATAGCCAAATTGCTTGGCAACAGAAATTCTGGTCCCAATTGCTGTTGTAACCTGAGGACCACCTGCAATCACTAGCACATACATTCCTTAAAAATAACATCATTTTATGCCCTTCCTTCCTTCCTTCCTTCCTTCCTTCCTTCCTTCCTTCCTTCCTTTCTTTCTTTCTT
>JANHZT010007152.1:12229-26256 GCA_032468215.1 Stegonotus admiraltiensis | reverse complement strand
AGCGAGAGCGAGCGTGCGCGCTTGCTTGGCTCACGTACGGTGCTTCTGCGCAGGCGCAGAGCATCTGTGATGATGTCCGGGTGGGTGGGTGGAGCCTCCCGCCACTACAGGTTCACTACTTTGCCACTACAGGGGCAAAGTGGTAGAATACCACCACTGCAGTAAGGGCTAACTTGTCAAGTTATAGTAATAATCCTTTTTAAATATGGTGATATTTGTAATGGAGATTACCTTAGGCCTTCTTCATTCATTGCATTCCACCCATGCCCTAACCTTAGGAAGGTTCTGAAGGCTTCTGGGCCTAGATCAGGATATTCCAAACTGAAGATTTTCAGATATCACTGTTACATCGTTTTGCACTCAGGCAGTTAGTTTTGCATGGAAACCAAAATGAGCTAAAGTTAATCCCTGGGTCTCTTCTTTTAACCATGACATGCATACATAACACTGGTTCTATCACTTGTTTACAGGATAAACAAAGTTCACAAACAGGGTAAGAAACAGCCAGCCAGACATGAAGTAAGGAAAAGAAAAGAAAATACACCTAAGTATTACCCATTCCTCTCCTTCCCATACTTTCCCATCCTTGCAAACCCTCGTTGCCTGTCCATGATCTAATTAAAGCAAATTGATGTAGAAATATTTTCTCCCACTTAACCTTATGCCCGAAAGCAGACCTGAAAAGATGAATACTGAGTGAAAAACCACCTCCAGCAAAAAGCCAATCCATTAGACAAAACCTTCAGCATGACCAGCATGCCCCTACACTGAATTAACTGGATCAGATGCCCTCTAGGGAAGAGAAAGGGTCAAGGCGTAAAAGGCCTTTGCTCCTTTGCTCCTCCACAGAGACAGATTCTGTGTATACTGGTGCATTCACTTTCTTTGGACAGCTACTTCTTAGTATAACACTGCACTCTCCTTTAAATTGCCTATTGGACTAACAAGTACACACATTCCTGAGTGGGAGAGGCAAACCATCATTCCTTTTTAACAGGAAATGAGACTCATTTGCTTAGAAGCATTCCCGCATTGTGAAGGGAACACACTGTCCTTCACTTCAACTAATAAAACCCAGGCTGGCATCAGGGGCATAAGGCAATCTGAATAACACAAACCATTCACTGCCATTT
Source organism: Stegonotus admiraltiensis (assembly GCA_032468215.1). NCBI lineage: Eukaryota > Metazoa > Chordata > Lepidosauria > Squamata > Colubridae > Stegonotus > Stegonotus admiraltiensis. The sequence goes on along the minus strand of JANHZT010007152.1, from coordinate 25,123 downwards.
TTCCATCATTTAGTTTAGCTTCACCTTGTTTTGTGCTCAGTGCACAAAACACTGCAGCATAACATCAGTTATCAGCGTGACTCATATGAGCAGAACAATTCATGCATATATTTGATTCTTACCAGACTGGGTTTTTTTGAGTCGACCCCCTCTGTTTTCTTGCTTTGCCAGGTGTGACAGGTAATCCTCCAGAGGATGACAGTCCCATAAGGGAGCAGCAAGGATAGCAGCAACTTGTGAATGCAGCTAAGTGCATCAGAATGAGTCTGAATAGGGCCCTTTGGGACAATCAGCAGCTAAGTGCCTGCAAAATGAAGAGTAAACATTAAGTAGACCTCTGTAAACTGGTTGTCCTGGAACTTTGCTTCAAGCATTAGAAGTGTAGAAAGTTAGCACCCACCCCTCTCCTAGAAGAATGAACTGTTTTGAGAAATATTAAAAAGGCAGAATATTATATTTCCCTAAAGGAGAAATATTGCAAATATTCACATGGAAGCTGAGTGATGTGTATCAGTCTTTGAATATAATGTACATTCTGTAGTTAAATCACAGAAATTGTCTGCTACCATAGCTGAAACATACTGCATGGTATGGTAAAGACATAAAAAAAATTAACAATATTAAACAGTGGACACAGAATATTATGGTTCATGCAACCCTCAAATATATCAGTTATCTCTATGTCATAATGCCAATATCCAATCAATTGAACAGGACTTCAGTTAATTTTTTTCATTTGCTAAGAAGACAGAAGATATTTTCCAAAAATTAAATCTCTCTCTAATATAAACTTTCAGTATTTGAGACTTGAAATTATATTGTTTTTTCTGCATTTCTGATAGATCTGGGCTTATTAGCATTTCTTGAAGAAACATATTGATCAATGCAAACAAAGTACTACATTTTACAGAAAATTTTATTACTGTTTTCAGATTGATTTAGGCTGTAATCTATACTCACTGTTTTTAATAGGATTGTCTCCCAGGTATGTTTGCACTGGACTACATCTTTAATATTATATTTCCCATACCTAAAGAAATGGATGTTTCATTCCATTAGCGAATAAATATTTATTTATTTATTCCAAGTCAATCTTGATTTCTTACAACCACATAAACAAGTATCTGCAATTTTCTTGCCAACATTTCCAAAATGGTTCACCTTTATTTTTTCCCCTAGAACTGAGAGAATGGCTTCTTAAAGTCATCCAGATGGCTTTGTGCCTAAGGAAGGAATAGAACTTTGTTAAAATCGTAACTCGTGAAGATGCATTTAGGGCTATCTAACAATTAAGATCAGTTGACTATACTCCTAAGAAACCATAACTTGTTCTCTATCAAAGTTAAACAGCAAGGGAGAAGTTTGCCAGAACTTTTTCTTCTTTGAATCTCCTCAGGAGCAATAGCTGGACATGGCAAAGGAAAAGAAAATTTACCCCCCTTTATGGAATATTTTTTTTTAGAACCCAGGAAGAAACACAATGTAATCTAGACTTGTGGAGCAGTAGATATTTAGATTGTATGATCTTAAATTATTTTATTTTATTCTGTTTATGTACATGGCAATTGTCTGCTTCCTTTCTTTGAAGTTTAATCTCCATTTTTGAGGAGCCTATCCATTGTTCCTTTGTTATACTTCATCTCTGAATCTTAATCCTTTTTTCCCTCTAAACCTAATACTCATAATTCAAGATGTGAAGCCTGAGAGCCAGTTCCATTGTGCCTGATGGAATTTATTCTTTGGCTAATGTGCTTAGGATTGAAACTTTTTCATAAAGTGGTATAGAACAAAATATATAAAATGCACAGTAGAAATGTAATTAAAATATATTAAACATATTGAACACAAGTGATTACTTTACCCAACTGGAAAAACTTTGTCTTCATTCTACCAACTTGCAGTACATCTCAATTTTATTAGGCTCTGGCAAATCACCAAAGGGAAGAAAATAGACTGAAGCTTATATTTCCTGTCTTGGAAATATGAACCTTAAGAATTCTTAATGCTTGATTTAAAGAAAATATTTCCACACCATTAGTCAAGAATTATTGTATGCAAGACTGGCGAGAAAACTTGCTTAAAATAAGCTCAACACTATAAAAAGGCTTGTGGACCGCTTCATTAATCTCTATGTCTAAAATAATAGCTAAACATATGATATCTATGAAATCACATCTTACATCTAATTATCTGTGTATTATATTTATTTTGTTGCCTGGAAATATAGCAATGAGGAGAGGCTTTTAACATTCAGGTCACTTTGCAAAAAAAATGGAAGCAAAATTGATATGTATAATTAAAGCAATTGACAACCTCCTCACTGCCCCATCAAGTACTTCTAAGCTGCCTCATTTTGGTGGAAGGGGATGGCCTTTCTGAGAGACATGTTATGTTACTGTGTGAATGACCTTGAGAAATGGAGGAAGAGACATAACCCAGGGAATGTTCAGATAAGAAGCAGCTTAGTCCTCAGAAGGAATGTGGACGTTGGCAAATGTCTTAGAAGGAAACCTCCCTAATTCCTTGGCTGGTAAAGGCAATAGGCGAGAAATGTAGTTTCATACATGGAAGACTCTGTTACTTTAGAATAAAGTAGAATTAGTTCATCTGGGAGTGTTGAACCACTGTTAAACTACAAGGCTAAATGCTGCTGAACTACAATGCTCACAATGCTAAAAGGATGAATAAAGAACACTAGGAAAACATGCCAGGAAGGTATGAATGTCATCCCAGCTGCCTACCTAAAAGAAGCAGGCACCTATATTTGACAACAGTAATACTTATTTGTCAAATTTAAATACCGCCTATCTCACTCACAGGGTGAATATTAGAAAATTCTGCAGGTAGATGATCACCATGTGGGAGAAGGCAATAGTAAACCATTCCTATATTATTTTTACCACAGCAGGGAAACATGTATAGAAGATAGAAAATAATTGACAATACAGTGCTGGATGATGATCCCCTCAGGTCAGATAGCACTCAACGCATTACTGAGGAAGAGCTGAGGATTTTTTTGAGAGCATTAATGGTGCTTATGACATGGTTAGATCAAAGCCTTTGGGATGCCTAACTACTGATGTTGGCATTCAGGAAAAAAAAACATGAAATGATAAAGACAGAATTACAGTGGGAACATGGAACTTAAGCATAAACACAGAAAGCTCAACAAAGCAAATAATGAAATGAATTGATCACACATAGACATCTTAGGTATAGCATTTTTTAAAAAAAAATAAAACACTGTATATTGTTATTCAACTCACGGTGATGCCAAACAGCTTAAAGAAGTAAAATCCCAAATACAAAACCTAACAAACCTTCATCTCTCTTGTAACAACAATAAAACAAGCAAAATAGAATTTCAAATTCTTTAATATCCAGAATACGTAAAACAAAGAAGGAATGGTATTGCTCTCCTAGTCAGGAAGGATATAGTAAGGATAGCACTTTGGTTCAATGCAAATGATGACAAATAATATCAATGAAATTTTGCAAATAACCATTTAATATGTGAATTACTTGAATTTATGTTCCAACCATTGATGCAGAGAGATGGTTGATGAGTTTTGTGATCAGGTTCAGTCTGAAATCAACAGATATATAAGCAAAATGTGCTCCTTATTGTTGGCAACCAGAATGTCAATGCTGGAAACAATAAAAAGGAAATCATAGTTTTATTGTATAGCCTATAGCCTGCTGTTTAGAAATCAAACAGGGGACTGACATCAATTTCTGAAAATTTAATGATTTCTTCATTGCTAACACATTCTTCACATAACCACAATGACACTAGCATATATGAACATAACTGGACTGAGCATTCAGAAATCAAATCAACTTATGATTGATATAAGGAAGTGGAAGAGGTCAATTATAACAGCAAAGATGTAGCTAGGGATTACTATGGAACAGTTCACTAACTGTGCAAATGTGCAAGTTCCAAGTCAAGCTTAAGTAAGTACAAAATCAACCTGTTTCCACAATACGGTTTTTAGCATATACCTCCATTTACAAGGAAAACATTGGGAACTGCTTTAAAATACTGAATCTTATTTTTTAGGGAACAAAATCAAAGAAATGGTTAAGGATGATTATGTAGAGAAAGTGCCAAAGAGCAGAAGAAAGGCAATTGGACAAACCATGAGAATTATCAAGAAGAGAAAAGAAGCCAATTGTTAAGACAGGTTTGGAAAAAATGAAATGAACTCACTTGCATGCCCTATCCTGGCCTTAAGCTATTAATTTCGCTATGTGCCCTGCTCCTTCTAACTCCAGATCTTTTATCATGCAAAGGAAAATCTATAGAAGACAAATTAATCCTGTAGATATAAAGCAGCAAATCTCTATGAGTCGAGAGCTATATGGGACAATGTGAAGCTACTTGGTACTTAAGCAATCAATAAGTTATAACTTACTCCCTGTAAGCATGTATATAGGATTGCTACCTTAGTGAACTATACGGCATTATGACAGTTGAAATCCAGCCTTCATCACTGAAGCTGAGTTGCAGAAAACGGGAAAAAAAGGCAAGGCAACTGAAAACTCATTATACTGAGTGAGACAAACCAAAAACAATTCCGCCATCTCATTTCAGCCTTATGAAAATCTTTGCTCACATAAAAGAATGAAATATGATTAGGATGTGAATATGTATATAAATAGTGCCTCCCACATCCCGATGCAGATAAATATAAGGGAAATACTGTATGTGTTCAGTGTGAAGCTCTGTATATGCTTTTGAATACTTTTGTCAAAATTCAATTTTAATATTGTTTGAAGTCAGGAATGTTGAGAAAAGAGTTCCTAATTATATATTAGATGGGAAATCCATTCAAATGAAAAGCTTTGGTAGCCAGGATTTTTAATATATCATCTTGCCTATACAACAGTATCTTTTTCAGTAGGAAAAATGTTCACTAAATGCTTCTTAGCCTTACTGTGAGTTATATGGACATGAACTAAATAATGCACAAACATGCTCCTAACTTCATCTTAACTCCAGAATGGACTGTTAATTCCTCCATGCAGAGGGCCTTGCTGCCTGGGTTGACCTATACATTTGGTGATAGTATTTATTCAGGAATCATGCTTTCCCTGTATCCATTGGCCTCCTTTTTTATGGGTCTCTTGCACCTCTCGTAATTGAAATGAAAAACAACTGAGAAAGAGAACAGCAATTAAAAATATATAAATATTCATTTATGCTTAGAACAACAAGGAACGTCTGCCTCCACTATCCTCTATGTTACAAATTCCAGAAGGAAAAAACAAAGCTATTGCCCCTTTGTCAGTACGACTACTAATAAGCTCAACCTCAACCTCAGTTGCTGAAAGTTTTGCTTCTCCCTAGAGTACAGAATGGGACAAAAAGGAAAACTTCACTACCCAGTCAGAAAGAGTTCGTAAGAAATAGAGAGTAAAAGATCATTAGCAAGAAGAGGATTTAGATAACAATTATTCTTTTTATATTTGAATGCAACTTATCTCATGAATATTTCATGGAAAGAGTATTAGTGTACTCATAGCTGGTTTCTCAATCTTTTTGCCATTTGTGCCATTAGTATTAATTAGCAGAAGAAGGAAGTGAATCAATTTATTAAAAATTCACCAGATTAAGGAAGTTGATGTTCTTTCATAAGCAAATCATTAACAAAGAGGATTTCGGAGGTCAAAATGGATCCTAAGGTTCAGTGGTGGGTTTCAATTTTTTTTTACTACTGGTTCTGTGGATGTGGCTTGGTGGGCATGGCTTGGAGGGTGTGGCAGGGGAAGGATACTGTAAAATCTACATTTCCACTCCACTCCAGGGGAAGGATACTGCAAAATTCCCATTTGGGAGGCAGAGAATAGATGGGGGAGGGGCCAGTCAGAATTTTTACTACCGGTTCTCCCAACTACTCAAAATTTTTTCTACCGGTTCTCCAGAACTGGTCAGAACCTGCTGAAACCCACCTCTGCTGAGGTTGTATGCCTGCCATTGATTCACATAAAAGATAAATTATATGAAACCTATACAATTACATATTAAATATTTTTAACGTACTTATGCTGTGTTGCTTTATGTTTTGGCATCCTTCTTATCTTAACACCAGAATTAATGAAAATGAGATATTAATTTCTCTACCACCACCCTTTAGCATAGAAAATTTTGCTTTTATGAATGCATTTCATGAAATGTAACAGAAAAAAGAAACAGGGTATACAATTACATTATTGTGACTAAAAGATGTGAAATCATGGCTGAGGGAGGCTCACTTGGGTCTCTCAGCATATCTCACCCTGCCCATTACCAAGTGATATTCTTTCCTGGCCCTCAGAAAGGGCCAACCTAGCATATATTTTTTTGCTTCAAACAAAGTAATCGAGACTTGTGGGATGTTGTTATCCATCCCTTGTCATGGTCAGATAACCCTCTGTTGGTTTTGGAGTTTTCTCAAGCTTCTTCCCAATACAGTCCATTGGTCTGCACAGGGAGCCAGTGAATCCTTTTGAGTTCCAGAGGAAATTATGGTTGCTTGTGAGGCTCTGATGGATGGTTCAACCAAAACCTTAGTCACTTTCTGGAATGAGTGGATAGCAACAGCTTTGGATCAGTGCCACTATATGGACTTTCTCTATTTGAAATCCCAGCAAAATCTATGCCTAGAGCACAATTGGACAAAAATAAAGAATGAATCTAATGAAGTATGGATAAATGCCCTTTTAGGGATTAATGAAGTGGTATGGTAAGTGTAGTGATATATGATTCATTTACATCCATCACAATCATGGTTTGGTTCAAGCTAGAAATGGGCATGAGGAATATTTTCAGGGCTCCAGTAAAGACTATCAAGGAATTTTTTGGATAAATCTACTTGTCTATGGAGATTCTTAGTCATCCAGGTCATAGTTGTCCCAAAGGTGCTTTTTCAAGAGGCAACTGCACTTTCTTGTAAAAAAAAATACAATCTGAGTTGGGTTCCAATTATGCATGTCCTTTGTTAGTGAAGGAAGGTCTAATGTGATTATTTGAGTCCTGTTGGTCCTGAGGAAAGGACTACATTCTCAAAGTTTTATGTGTGGCCACTTATGTATTGGATCCATTTCCTCCCTAGCCTGTTAAAATTTTTGGAATCCTTGGTGCTCTCTGAACTTGATTGTTTGCTTGGTTAACATCTCTTGGAAGATGCCATGTGGTTGAATACAGACAGGGATAAATGTATCACTTGGGAGTCATGGTTTCCCCCTCCTCAAAAAATCATCATGCAATGATTCTGGACTATCATTGACTTATTATACCCTCAATTATGTGTTTCCTTCTGAATCAGTTTCAAGTCTGAGAGAAGAATGTCTTCCAAAGGCAAGTCTTCAAACTATCCAAACATCAGAAGGACCTTCTTAATGAACAAAGTTATCAAAATCAGCACACATAGTGCATTGTGCTTCTGAATTGGTGCAAGGCTTTACTATAAAAGTAACCTTCCAAGTGTACCCAGATATAGCATAGCATTTAGACTTATATACCACTTCACAATGCTCTACAGCCCTCTCTAAGCAGTTTACAGAGTCCACATATTGTCCCCAACTATCTCAGTCTTCATTTTACCAACCTTGGAAGGATGGAAGGCTGAGTCAACCTTGAGCTTGGTGAGATTTGAACTGCCAAATTGCAGTCAGCCAGCAGTCAGCAGAAGTAGCCTGCAGTACTGCATTCTAACCACTGAGCCACCGGGACTCTTCCTATTGATTGGAGAAAAGGACTGAAGTCTAAATAAGGTCCAGATGTCAGTATATTCAGGTGTGACATGCAAAAATCTGAAAATAAACAAAATATGCCTTTCAAAATGCAGAAGGATGAGTGAGTAATTAATATTTTGATAATGAAAAGAATGTTGGATGTCAATTAGAAAAGAATAGACAGAAAATAGCAAATACTAGGGGGTGAAGAGTATATGATGTACCTGAAATTCTGACTACAAGTGCTCCTGATAAGAAGTAATTATACTGTTATGTTTTGTTGCACATTCAACTTGTAATTACTAATAGTAATCAAAATATATTTAAACTGTGCTTGGTGGTTTTCTATTATCTGATTGGTACATTGATTAGAGAGGGTTTGCAGATTTTTATCTTGGATGAATTGCTTGTTTCATTCTACTTTGTTTTTGTAGCAATATAGCAACCTGCACTGACTTCATGGCATTATGATGTCTACAGGCAGTTAAAAACAATCTATATGTTATGTGAGATTTCATAATATCATCACAGTAGAGAAAAATAAGAGAGAGGCCATTCATTTGGCTTTGGTCCATTGAGAAGTCATATGAGGGTCCTTTTGTTCTCCTTACTGCACCCCTAAAGAATTCTTTGCTGAGAAACAAGCTAAATGAACTGTCTAAAAGTGCCTTGGGAAAAGAGTTCTTATTGATTATGGCAAATAAAGGAGCAGTAAGAGTACAGCCCGGAACTCATGTTGAGAGATGACAGCAAATCCTTTATAAATCAATAAGTTTAAGTAACAAACTGCAAAAGCATCTGCTTTTGAAAATAGCGTCTCTTATATATGAATATTTTACATTTTTCTAGTTTGTGGTGCACATATTGATAGATGATCTTGGTCCAAACAATGTGGGCGTGTTTTGATTTGAAAACCCTTCATAGCTACAAATAGCAGTATGTAGCGGGTTATGCAGCAAGAGACACCCTGTTTTCAAATCATATGTTTGTGTTTTCAGGCTAAAGATTTAACTGTGTTGTATAACACAACCCTACACTGTTGTATAACAAGGAGAGGGAGAAAATAGAGATGGGCTATGGTTATATACACCTCTATTATCTAAAGAAAAACAAAAATAAGAAAGGATTTTTGCCTAAGGAAAGACTTGTGTCATTACAAGACTATCCTAAATAAAGACTGAAGCAGTTTGGGGTTCCACAAAATGTTTCTAAATGAATGGTAAGGACTTAGAAACTTTATTGTCACTTTGAATGTACACTAATCGGCATACATTAAAATGAAACTTTGTTGCATACAGCTCTCAAAGGGTTATCACTTCCAATATATACTACATAAACATGACTAAATAAATACATACATACATACATACGTACATACATACATACATACATACATACATAAATACAAAATTATGCATATACCCACATATATTATATGACACAGAGAAACAACACAGTTTAGTTCAGATGTATACATTTACATGGTGAGAAAAACGAATCATGCAAATTTACCAAATGGATGGCATAGGGAACAAAACTATTACAGAATTGGGTAGTCATGCTGGAAATACTTCAAAACCTCTTCCCAGAGGGGAGCAACAGAAACAGACTGTGAAGTAGGTGTGTGGGGTCTCTAACAATGTTTTGAGCTCTAAGCACATAGCGCTTATAAGCAGTATCTTGAATGATAGGAAGCGAGCTTCCTATAATCTTCTTGGCTGTCCTTACCACCCTCTGTATGGACTTTCTCTTTGAGGCACTGCAGCCACCAAACCAAACAGTGATGCAGTTTGTTAAAATGCTCTCAATTGTGCCTCTGTAAAAAGTAGCCAGGACAGAAGGAGAAAGATGTGCTCTCCTCATCCAATGCAGGAAATGCAGACACTGGTTTGCACACTTCACTAAGGATGATGTGTGGAGAGATCAGTTCAGATTGTTAGTTATCTGCACCCCCAGTTACTTAATACTGTTGATCTCCTCTACAGCTGCATCCTTGATGCTGAGTGTAGTATGATCATGCCGGCTCTTTCTAAAATCTACAACAATCTCCTTTGTTTTATTAACATTTAGAACCAGGTTACATTTATTGCACCAGTCCATCAGAGCCTTCACCTCTTTCCTATGAGCATCTTCATTGTCAACCCAGATTAGACCCACTATTGCTGTGTCATCTGCATATTTCACAATATAATTTGTACCAGATTTGGCACAGCAACTGTGGGTTATCAAGGTGAACAGTAGAGTACTCAAGACACAGCCCTGCAGGGAACCTGTACTCAAGGACTTTTCTTCCAACTTGCACAAACTGGGGCCTATCAATAAGGAAATCCAGTATCCAATTACATAAAGGAATTTTAAAACTTAATAGGCCCAATTTGGTCACCAAATGCTGAGGAATGATTGTGTTGAATGGCAAACTAAAATCAACAAACAGCATTCGCACATGAGTATTCTTCTCCTCCAGGTGTACCAAGCTAAGATGAAGCACAAAGGAAAGTGCATCATCTACTGTATAGAGTGGTTCTTCCAATAGACAAACTGTAATGAGTCAAATCATCATCATCATCATCATCATCATCCTATCAGTTAAGTAGGCCCTGGAACAGATGAATGGCCCTGCTTGGTCCTTGGACCCTCTGAAACTTAATAAGATGGTATATTAGCTTTAGTCATATAGTGTAGCTGTCATCTGGTTGTCATCAGAATATTTGCAATCCAGATACGGCACCTCTGAACAACTCACAGGAGACAATGCCATGTATAGAGCTATTGTGTCTCAAGTTTATTTATGATATTATTTCACAGAATGGAAAACTGATTACCAGATATTAAAATAATATTCCTTTTCAAGCCCAAACTTCTCAGGCCATAAGATTTGTTTTGTTTTTAATCATTTTCTGTTTTCATGATGGCCATGTGGAAACAAAACAATTGTATTTCCAAAAATGGTTCCATTGGGGAGTAATGCTGCTTAGACATAAAGTTCAGTTAACCTCAGGTGCTTTGTGACAGCCTTTGCCACAAAAACACCCAGCTGGACAGGTTTAAAACTGGCTTAGAGAGCCTATTTAGAGAGAGACTTTAGTTAACCTTAAAGTCCTTTAACATTTGACCACAGGAGTGCCCAGAATTGGTTCCAAAATGATTTGAGGAAATATATCCATCTTGTACACATCGCCAAAGCAATATACATGGCTCCTAATATGTGCATGGCTGACATAATACTATTGAACTATGCATGCTGAAATAATGATTATGAATAATGCATGGTGATTATATAAATAAAAGCTTCAAGGAAATGAGCTTTGCATTGAGCCAAATTTTCTGGGAAATGGAAGAAAATCTACAACATCCTGAAGTAGCCATTGAACTAGAAAAGATATTTTGCAACCCGCTGAATAGGCCTTCACTACCATTGATTTCAACCACTGAAAAATCAGGTTATCTCCACTCCTTGTCTCCTCTGCCTCCTTTTCTGCTTGTTGTGTTCGATCCCAAAGATCCATTTACATGTGCACACATGGCCTGTCTGAAAAGACTCCCACGTTAGCAGCACCTTTAAAAGTGCTGCATCTCTTTCTAATACATTGGTAAGCACAGCAGCCCTAAGTATCCTTTAAAGAAATTGATTGAAGAGGCAGAATTCCTATGTTATCCTCTAAAATTTGAGGACAACAGTTACATTGATATTCTAACATACTAAACTTCCAATCACTTTATTTTCAGTGATTCACAAGATAGATGCTGCCATATAGCCTCCCACCGGCCAGTACGCTCCTACAGAGAGGGGCTCCTCAGGGTGCTGGCGGCCAAACAATGTTGGCTGGCAGCCCCCAGGGGGAGAGCCTTCTCTGTGGTGGCATCTGCCCTTTGGAACGACCTGCTCCCGGAGATACGACGGATCCCAGATCTCTGTACTTTTTGCCGTGCCCTCAAAACTTTTCTTTTCCATCAAGCCAGGTTGGCTTAACCCCCTTTTAGGGGTGGTATTGTACGATTTTAATGGAGTCTTTTAATATTTGGAGGGGCCAAATTGGTTTAATTTGTTTTTAAATCGTTTTAACTTTTGTATATTTTGTTTTTACTTTTAGCTGTTCACCGTCCTGAGTCCTTCAGGAGTAGGGCAGTATAGAAATTTAATAAAATCAATCAATCAATCAATCAATCAATCTAAGATACTTAGAAGTTTTGATACTTAATAGAGAAGGTAATAATAGAAGGCTTCTCAAGAGTCCTTCTTTGGCTTGAACTTGCAGCAAAAATACATTTAGATTGAGCAAAATCTCGCTCTGAATTATTTTAATGCTCCTTCTTCTGTGCTTTTAATAGTCTCCAGGAAGCATAAAGAAATAATGTTCTGGAAAAAGAATCCTCTCATTTTGTTTCTAATCAACCTATTTAATTTTGGCTTGTCAAATCGCAGTTACTGCTAAAAACACACTTGTAAAATAAAATAAAAATTGTCATAATCATAAATGGGAAAGTGTACTGTGGAACAATTAGTTATATTAATGAATCATTAATCTCTGGGATTATATGCCATGTTGTATGCATCATCATTCTATTTTATTAAACTCAGTTTATTGATTAGCATATTGTGAATTCAGTGAATTGTGATTCATTCAGCAAATTATAATTAAGCAGAATAAGGCTTAGCATAATGTGTGAAACTGGTCAGAAAATGAATAATACATACTTGTCCAAGTGTCTTGGTGGGAAAGCTGCCCGGCTGCCCAATTCTTTCTCCAAGAAATCATCAACTTCTAAAGTTCTTTGACCAGATGACAATGTACTTGAAATATTAAGTTTTTATTTTTTTTCTCCAATGAACATGTAGCTAATAGTACAAATCAGTTATTTATTTCAAGCTAAAATAGAACTAAATTAGAAGTCTATGAAGTTTCTGTATACTGAGCAAAATCATTGAGTTCACTGTCATCATCACTTTTTGCTGCTGAGTAATGAAGATAGAGCTTGATAGACATAACTTGGAACCATTCACACGGAAACCATGTACCATATTTTTCAGAGTATACACCTCCCCCCTAAAAGAGGATGAAAATTTGGGTGCGTCTTTTTTTAAAAAGTTTTTATTAAATTATGTAGTAATACAATACATAAAATATCAGTTAGACAGTGGTAATATTAGTACAGATTGAATACATCCTTGACTTA
>JANHZT010007148.1:37924-66849 GCA_032468215.1 Stegonotus admiraltiensis | reverse complement strand
AGGGGCCAATCATCTCCTGGCCTTACTCCCAAGTTGTCCTTTTTGCTTTAGCTGCTCTTGCCTTCTGGCAGCTCTTCTCATGAGTGCACTAGAAACAGGCTCCTCCTGTTCCTCTGCCTCTCTGCTGTCCGCCTCTGGAGGCTCCGGAGTCTGCACATCGCTCCCAGATGGCCCTGGCCCCATCTCTGCCTCTGACTCAGAGCCCTCGTCCGGGCCTTCCCCTGACTCCAGGATTGGCCCATTGTCCTCCCCAGCCTCCTCATTGTCCAACTCCGCTGCCAGCTCTGCAGGCTGCTGGTGGACCACAACATGGACAGCCATTTGTCCAGAATGGTAGAGGGTCTCCTGTTTGAGCAGGGGGCTGGACTGGAAGACCTCCAAGGTCCCTTCAAGCCCTATAATTCTATGTTCTATGTAAGAGGCAGCCGTAACCCCTCTCATGTCCCTATCCTTTCCCACAGGTAACCTGGCTTAGTCCCTTGTTTTCCTTCTGGAGAGCAGAATGTATTAGACTCTGGTAGGTTGTGGGTCATCACGTTGAGGGAAATCCATCGGAGTTTGTATGAACCAGGCTGTTCCATTAGAGGAGGATTTGTGGGGTGTGGAAAGCAGGAGTGCAATGGCTGTTTGACTAACCCAGGTTTCAATGGATGATGGCTAATGACTTTGGCTGATCTGGAAAACAATGGAAAACAAGGGTCTCCTGCTTGAACAGGGGGCTGGACTAGAAGACCTCCAAGGTCCCTTCCAACCCTATCATTCTATATGTTCTAATAATTAAAACACTGATCCTCTGGATAGTACTTGGGAGGCCATCAACACATGCCAGACTAGGGAAATTGAAAAAATATTGGGGAAAGCAGCTTTTGTCCTGAAGTCCTCAGTAGTTTGGCCCCTAATAGGGGCTTCGCCTCTCTGCTGTGTGAACCTACAACTGTATCCCATATGTGGGGGATTTGTAAGCACTGTTGCCAGTGGTGGGTTTCAAAATTCTTTACTACCAGTTCTGTGGGTATGGCTTGGTGGGCGTGGCAGGGGAAGGATACTGTAAAATCTCCATTCCCATCCCACTCCAGGGGAAGGTTACTGCAAAATCCCCATTTCCTCCCGATCAGCTGGGACTCGGGAGGCAGAAAATAGATGGGGGCGGGGCCAGTTAGAATTTTTACTACCGGTTGTCCGAACTACTCAAAATTTCTGCTACCGGTTCTCCAGAACCGGTCAGAACCTGCTGAAACCCACCTCTGACTGTTGCTCTCCCTATCCAAGTATGTGCAATGGTTCTCAAATCCCATTTCCTGGACAATGGGGCAGCTACTCTGGCTATGAATCATGGGAGCTGTAGTCCAGGGGTCCTGGAGACACTTAGCTGGGGAAGGCGGTTCTCAGAAGGGGCTCTTTGGACAAACCTATTTGGACATCTGGCCCCAAACATCCTTGTCTCTTGCACCTGTTGGGAATCCTCTCCTTTCCTCACCTGTTGCAGAGCTCAGCGTCACCCAACTGGTGGCTTGGCTGCAAATCTGGGCCTCTGGCCAGATCCCCAGACGGGCTTATTTCTCTGGAAGAACCCTGAGAAGCTACACAGGCACACCATGCGCCAGTGGGATGCTTCATCCAATGAGGTGGCTTCTGTGGGGCAGCCTTGTCTCATAGCCCAACAGCTGCCACCCTTCTTGAACCACAAGAGGCAAAGGTCTGGGGGAGGCCATGCCCAGGCCACAGTTCCATGCCAGTGGCTTTTTTTGTCCATGCTCTGCTTTGTGTGTGACAGGAGCAAAAGTCTGTACTTAAGTCAGGGCCACGCGGTTAGGACTTGCCGTGAGCCACAGTCAGTCCGCCTGGGTACCCTGTGTGGGGGAACAGCAGAAGTGGCACCGCAAGCGCATTCCTTCGTGTTTTACAGGAACGATGAAGGTTGTGCACACCAGAGGGGGGGAGCTGGATGCAAAATTGAAGATTAATCAGCACAGAACGAAGATAAAAACTCGTCTCAGCAATTACTTGTGATATGATTATGTTACTAGGCATGTTTCAAAAATCCTCCATGCTTTTACACGCTCAATGTAGTTGAGCCACACAATCCTGCAGTCCAAATTCTTTTATCCCCTCTGTAGGGTGGGAGATGGGGCTGGAGGCAGGACAGTGCACTCAGGGAAAGCCCGTCTCCTTCTGGCGGAGGTTGATGCTGTTGGGGATGATGGGATTAACAGTAACAAGAGTTGGAAGGGAACTTTGAGGTCATCTAGTCCAGCCCCCTGCTCACGCAGGAGACCTGTACTAGGGATTCGAACCGCCGAACTGCCGACCTTTCTGATCGACAAGCTCAGCATCTTAGACACTGAGCCACCTAGTCAGGGAGGTTTGATCCAACTTCAGGAGAGCACCAGTTTAGGGCTTACCAAGGATTATAGGTAGTCCTTGATTTGCATCACTTCATTTGGTGACCTTTCAAAGTCACAACGGCACTGAAAAAAGTGACTTTCACCCTTTTTTCACCCTTTTTCACAATTACAGCCATTGCAGCATCCCCATGGGTCATGTGATTCAGCTGCTTGGCCACCGACTCCTATTTGTGACGGTTGCCCTGCCTGGGGGAGGGGTGTCATGCGATCAGCTTCCGCGACCTTCTGACAGGCAAGGTGGGGGGGAGCCCGATTCACTTAACAACCGTGTTAGCAACAACGGCAGTGATTCCCTTAACAACCGGGGCAGGAAAGGTCGTAAAACGGGGCCAAACCCCACTTAGCAAATGTTTCACTCAGCGACGGAAATGTGCGGCTGAGGCTCCACGTAACTCGAGGACTCCCTGTAGTCCTGCCCCCCTCCCCCCTCCCCCTCAGAGGCAGGCCTCTTTTCTTGGCCCGAAACTGGGGCCGAGATAGGGCAGGCCGGGGACCCCAACGGTTCCCCACCGGCTTCCCCCATCCCCCCGCCTTGTTCGTGCGGCCAGAGCGGGTCGGGCGAGCGCAGCCGGGGGGCGGCCTTGCCAGAGACTTTCCTCCTGGCACAGCCCGGCCAGCTGCGTCAGACAAGCCGCCTCTGTCCGCCCGCCCGTCCGTCCCCGCGGCCAGAGCGCCCCGCGCTCCCCCCGAGGCCCGCCCGGTGCCAGTCGGAGGCAGCCTCGCCCGGCCTCCCCTCCGCCGGCGCCTCCTCCTTTTCTCGGCCGCAGCCAATGGGGCCGTCGGGGCGGGGGCAGCGGGGCTCCGGCTCCCCTTCCTCCTTGCGAGGCGCCGCGGGGCGGGCGGGCGAGAGCGTGCGGGGGCTGCCTGGCTGGCTGGCTCTGGCGGCGGCTCCGGCTCGGCCCTGCTCGCTCCCTCGTTCGCTCGCTCGGCGGGCCGGATCATGCGCTGAGGCGCCCAGCCAAGCGGGCACTGCGGCCGCGCCAGGAGCCGCGGCGGGCCGGCAAGATGAACTACCTGGTGAGTCTCCGCCGCGGGGGAGGCCGAGACGGCGGAGCGGGCAGCCCGGAGATGGGGGAGCCCGGCTGCCCGGCTGGAAAAAGCCGCCCGGGGTGAGGGGAGAGAAGAGGCAGCTCGGCCGGCCAGGCTCCCTCGTCCTCCCCGGCCGCCCGCCCGCCTGACCTGCGGCGGCTGCGGAAGGAACCGGACGGACACAGAAGGTTCCCGGAGCGGCGTCCGGGCTGGACTTCGGGGCCGCTCCGCTGTTTTCAAGCCGGCGGGCGCTTTCTTTCTCCGCAGCCGGGCCGGTCTCGCTAAGTGCCGGCCGATGGAGGTCCGGCGGCTGCTCCAAAACGCCTGGATGAGGGCAAGGAGGAGGCCGGGCCTGGGACTCGGCGGAGCGGCCAGGAGGCAGCTTTGGCTCCCGCCTCGGCGGGCCTGCCGGAGCTCTCGGAGAAAAAGAGGGAGGCTGGCCGCCCGGTGGGGACCGAGCCCGCAAGCCCGGCCTTTGGAAGCGGGGACCCGGAATGCGGCTCCTTCCTCTCACAGAAAGTCCGGGGGAGGGAAGCGGGGCGGCCGGCTCTTTCCTCCCGATCGGGACACGCTGGCCCGTTTTCCTTTCCCCGAGGCTGGTTGAAGACGGAGCCCGGTTGCTGCGGAGACTCGGCAATAAGATGAAGTTTAGTGGTGAGAAAAGTAAGGTCCTGCACTTAGGAAAGAAAAACGAAATGCATAGGTATAAAATAGGGGGTACCTGGCTCAATCTTAGTAACTGTGAGAGGGATCTAGGTGTGCTGGTGGATCACTGCTTAAGTATGAGTCACCAATATGTTGTGGTTGCCAAAAAACTCAATGCAGTTCTAGGCTGCATCAACAGAGGGATAGCATCAATATCATGGGAAGTGCCACTTTATACTGCACTGGTGAGACTTGGAATACTGAGACTACAGAGAGAGAGTACAGAGTACACACAGAGTACAGAGAAAAGCAACAAAGATGATAAGGGGTCTCGAGACTCATACAATGATCGGCTAAGGAAATTAGGCATGTTTAGCATAATGAAGAAAACACTTGGGAGATATTGATAGCAGTTTTATTTGAAAGAAACGACTTTCCCCTTCATCACAAGTATAAATGTGTTAGTAACTTGTTGCTATCTTAAAATACAATAGATGATCTCTTCAATCTATCTCATCTCTTAACTATAAGCCAATCTTTAAAGCCCTAGTCAGCAAAAATTATTAAGGCTTACCAGAGATAACAACATATCTACTTTAACATTGATGAAATAATCCAATTTTATCTTCCTTTCTTTAACTTTTAAGAATCTGGATTTTTAATCCCTTCATATAATGTCCTTTTCATTTTTTCTTTGTGCTGACTTGAGAATTCTGTGTGCTGAGGTCCATGCATCTTAAAATTGCCAAGTTTGAACAAACTCTTCTTTATTAGGAGGAGATCCTTAAGTCCTCTTTCTTTCATTCTGCTAGGAGATTATACTATCTTCTAATTATTTTCTTATGTGATTCCTACTTTGTCTTCCTACAGTTGTTCTGCTTTCACTCCAGTTTCCTCACTACTTTTGTTTCACACCTTTCTTCCATTATATCCATTGTTCCTCAACATCCTCTCTTGACACTGGCATATGGGCCTATCTCACACTCAGAGCTTTTAGTTCACTATATGATCATAAATAATCAATTTAGGGGCACTTTTAAATCCATTTAGTGTTGTCATGTGTGCACTTGTTTTAATTTATTTATTTGGGTTTATATGCTGCTCCAATCCAATAGAGTTTTGAGCACCATGACCTATGCTTAAATGACATTTTTAAAGCAAACAGATCTGTTTCAGAGCAATTATTAACCCAAACAACCACCATTGTCATTAATTATTGATTCTCCAAATTAGACTTCTGTACTTGCCTTCTCACTCATCCATTTGTGTCCTTTAACAGAATGATTTTTCCTGTATCACATTCATTCAAAATGTTGTATACTTTTTTCCCCAAAACACATGCCTGATACTTTCATGATCACAATTCATTGAAACATAATATTCACGATAACTATCATGCAACAGTCCAAATATGTAATCTGATTATTCTGGTGCGCATGAAAATAGGAACCAATAGATTCCAGAATAATCCAGGTGACCCAGCTTTTCTCTATATTAATCATTCTTAATTTTAAACCTAAACTTTCATTTCCCTCTCTGTATTCTTCAGCTGCACTGCATAAAAGTAGATCGTTTATTCTGATTTGTTACATCTTCCTCTTAGTTTCAAAAATGCCCAGTAGAATTGTTGGAAATCAGAGTGTCTACAAATTTAACAAATAAATAAAATATCTTTTTTTTTCATTCATTAATTCAGGCTCTTTACCTTATATTCCTGTTAACATTCGAAATTGTAGTCTTCCATATTCCTTGATTGTCAATAGATGGTCCCAAGAAAATTACTAGGACATTTAATGTAAAGTGACCAATGGGCTATTGCCCATATGTCACCAGTTATGAGTCATGTGTAATGTTCTGTCACACTGAGATAGTTTAATATTAATATAATCTTATTCTTTTTCTAGATTACATACCGATTACGATACCTCCTTAGAGCAAGGTGTGATGCCTTACCAGTATCTAATACTACCATTCAATTTCACTGTGATCCTAGTTTCTGGGCCCAAAATATTTTCAACTTAGGTATGATGAACTCCATTTGGTTTTGTTACTAGAAACTTTATATTATTTAATATGTTTGTCACATTAAATAATTGTATTTGATTTATTTTAAGTACTTTTTGAAATTAATAGAATACACATTTTATTGAACTCAAGATACCATTTCTTGAGTAATGATACACATTTTTCATTTTGGTTTGCCCTCCATTCTACCTCTTATCGTGGGAAATCCTATATGAAGATAAAATTGTATGTGGCAGTGTGCATTCTTTGTGTGTGTTCTGGTACACTCATCTTGTTTTGCTCTATTTGTAGATGATACAATGTCTCAGTTGGCTATAGGTTTTCCAGCTATGCATCATTATGATTTAGTGCAGGGCTGTCAAACTCCTGCCCCGCAGGCCGGATGCATCACACATTGGCCACGCCCACACCTGGTTTAGTGAAGGGGAAAAAGTCCCAATATGTCACATGATGCCATCGTGACACCCCTGGTTTAGTGCATCAGTCACAACAGAGTTCCCCAATCTTTTTGACTTTGCAGACTGGCGGGGGGAGGGAATGATTCCCTGTGTGCAGTGGGCAAGCACACATGCATATACACCCACCACTCTCGCAAATGGGGATGCACATGTTCGCCCGCCACTTCCATGGCCTGGTTTCAAAAGGCTCAAGGCCTGGTAGTGGGCCACAGCCTGGGGGTTGGGGACCCCAACTTACAACTATGTATCCCAAAGTGTACAACTTTGTCAATTGAAATAATGTTATATAGGAAAATTGATAATTTAATAGAGTGCCATATTAATTGGATGTTTGCCAAATATATACAGATAATCTTCAACTTACGACTACAATGGAGCTCAAAATTTCTGTTGTTAAGTGGGACAGTTGTTAAATGAATTTTGCCGACATTTTACAACTTTCTTGCCACAGTTGTTAAGTGAAATATTGCAGTTAACAGTAACCCGGTCGTTAAGTGATCTGGCTTCCCCATTGACTTTTACTTCTCAGAAAGTCGCAAAAGGTGATCACATGACCCTGGGACACTGCAACCATCATAAATATGAGTCATTGCCAATCTGAATTTTGATCAGTGACCATGGGGATGCTGCAAGGTCGTAAGTGTGAAAAGTGGACATAGTCACTTATTTCAGTTGTTGTAACTTCAAACGGTGACTGAATGAACTGTTGTTAAGTCGAGGACTACCTGTACCTGGCAGTTTGTAAATGCCTGGCCAATACTTGAATGCATTTATATTGTTTCAAGCAATTAAATCATGTCTTACAAAGTAGCTCTAGATTAACAATGTATGTTTAACACGGAGGGCTGTCAGTGATGCCAGAAAGGATAGCTATAATTGTGATAGAGTTATCTGTAGTAAAATTGTAACTTATAAATAAAATTATCTTTATTCAGGTTCTTTGGTAATTGAAGATAGTGAACTCCCACCTCATATGCCTAAAAGCCCTGTGACAGAACCAAACATACAGCCACAAAGTGGCTTATCTTCAAATCAACTATCCAAGTTCCCAACGCAGATCAGTTTAGCTCAACTTCGACTTCAGCACATGCAGCAGCAAGTGCTTGCTCAGAGGCAGCAGGCACAGCGGAGGGCAGGTCCCGTGGGTCTCCCAGAACCTAGAATTGCAGGGCCCATGCACCAGACTCCTCCACTACCACCACTACCACCACCTCCTCCGCCTCCTCAGGTAAGTTAGGGCAAGTCCAGAGTAGAAAACATTTAGCTATTTTGACTTTATTCAGAGGAAAAGGTAAAGTTAGCAAGGCATCAAAAACATCATTACACAGATTAACATTTTGTGCATTTGACTACACTATATAACTAATTTTTCTCATCCTAGGAGCTCAGGGGGCTCTCAAGAGTTCCTAAAATATTAATAGATTTAAGTCACTCCCTTTTCAGGCTCCTGTGTAATTTTTTCCCTTTAAACAGATTGTGAAACTCTTATTTTTTCAGGCTGCACTGCTTTATGTTGGAAATGAATACCACCCCCAAAATGATTTATCTTTCATAATTTCTTTCCCCAACATTTAGGAAAATATTTGTTATAACTAATGACCTGTTAGCTAAGAACGTTGCTTTTGTCTTTTCAGCAACCACCTCCACGTTTGGTAAACTTTCAGAATCACAATTTCAAATCCATAGGACCAGTTCCTCTGGCTCAGACAGTGAGGTTTCCTCAAAGTCAAAGCATACCACATGCATCTGTAAAGCCATCTCCACTGCAAATGGCGATTTTGGCACAGCAAGCCATTAAACAGGTACATTCTCCATGTGATGAATAATACTATATCATACTATCCAAAAAAGAACTTAAAATATGTTATCCAATCTATTTTGCTATCTAGAAGAAAGATAAATTAGTCAGCTCAAAAGTTATATTATTGGAAAAGAGGCACATTTTTGTTTGTTGGTTTGCTTATGTATTTCTTATTTGGAATAATTTTTACACTTTCATTTCAGAGCTACTTTTATCAACTTTAATATTAATAATTAAGCAGAGTGCTATTAATCCTTGTCCACAACATTCCATGCAGCTTTAATATCTCCTATACATGGATTAGGAAATAAATTATTTTCCTCCTCTCCCTTTTTCTAGTGGCAGATCCACAGTGGTCAAGTTTTAGCTACTTCATCGAGTGCTAGCAGTACAACTTCAACTCCCTCCAGTCCAACTATTAATAGTGCTGCTGGAAATGATGGGAAGACTTTTGCTCCATCTATGATTGATCTTAATTCAACAATGGGTGGTTCCTTTATCTTGCCTTCTTTACCAGATGTGAGATAATGCTATATTTCTTTATCTTTTTAAAAAAGGTTTATTATTTCAGCATGCTGCTTTATTCTAATACAAAACTTGGTGGAGTTATGCCATACAGTATGAGATTAAAGTATAGCTAGTGCATAAAGCAGTGACTTCTTTTTAGAGCACATTCTAGAAGTGTCTTTTTAATATTCTAATAATTTTCAGTCAAGTTCCAATGTGTTTATGTTCTTAAGGACTTTTCCAGCCAATTAAGAGCTTGCTTCTGTATAGCCTTTAAATTTCCTGTAAGTCTTCTGTCCCAAACACCTATAACTTTCAACATAAGACTGTCCACTAAAGGAAACTGTAATTGCTTTTTGTTGAAAAGTACTAAGATAATGTTTTCCTATCTAGAATCCTTACTGTCTCTCATTATATTAAGATTGACTGTTCAGGAAGTGTTCCATTGGAAAGTATTGGGAAGAGAGAGGCATTTGCAGAGCACACCCAAACCAAACAATCTTCACGCAAAACTGTGCAGTCTCCTAACTCTTCAGTTCCATCTCCAGGACTTTCTGGTATGACAGCTATTATCATTTTTAAAACTCTTATTATTACACTGTTAAGCACAAACAAGATCTACAGCATTGGGAAAGAGAACATTAGTGAAAATACATAATCACATGGAAATAATATATCTAGTGCAGAAATAATGCTTTTGCTGGTTGCCAAATAACTATAGTGAAAGGGAAGTTATAGAAAGATTTGTAGAGCTTTTACAAAAAGACAATATAGTAATAATAGAAGAAAAGATAAAGAATTTTAACTGTATATAGAATTAAATGAATATAAAAAGTAGAGATTCATAGCTAAAGTAGTAAATGGGGAGGATTATGGCAATCATGAAGGCAGTGCTGATTATATATATTTTTTTAAAAATATCAGCAGCTAGAGCACAACAAAAAAATGAAACTCTTCGAAAAAAATAAAACAATCCTTCATTTTGACCACTGGAAGTTTTTGTTTTTTGAAACTGAAGAATGGATGATTTGATAATATTTAAAGTGCAGTTTAATATGTATTTCAAATATTAATAGGTATTATGCAAGGATTTCTTTCTAACCTGATAATTTTTCCCCTGATGATTTAGGGTTGGTTACTGTCTCTGGTGTCCATCCTCCAATGCGTTCACCCAGTGCCTCTAGCGTAGGAAGTCGAGGCAGGTAAGCAGACCATGTTAGTAAATATGGATTCTGGTAAAAAAAGTTACGTAGATTAGCACAATCTTCCTTAAATTTTACACTTTTGGGATGTGGGGCTATATTTTCAAGAATTTCCGAACCAATATGGCCATGAAACAGGAACACCCATCAATAGCCAGCAATGTATATTAATCTGATAGGGATAAGTATACAAGATAAAATATACAAACTATAATTTATGCAAAGAAGATATATGATATGAAGATAAATTTTATATTGATTGTACAAAAAAAACAAGAGAAATGTAATTATTGTTAATTAAAAAGCTTAGATGATATTCTTTGGAAAGGTTAGATTTTAAATATTTGAAAATTAGGGCATAAAAAAGCAGAAAATATTTTACCTAGATGAAGCAAAAATACATATAGACAATTAAGGAAATTATTATCCTTTTTATCATTTTGTATGATAATACACCCATTTTAATTTTGTAGTTGAAATATATTCAGTGTAGTTGAAATGTATGCAGAAATGTTTAAAACATAATTTCAGTCTCACTACTACATTAATCAGGCTTTGTGTTATCAAGATTGAATTATGAACTTTATAGAAAAATTATGGCACAGATTGATTTTTCCCACTTTATACAAGCAATAATTTCTGAAAGCAGTGTTGTTGTGCTCTGATTCAAATAATGCAAAACCTGTTTTAATAATCTATTTGATCTTTTCTTCTTTTTTTCTTACTTCATTTATAGCTCTACTTCTTCTGGCAAACCATCAGGGGCAGATTCAACCCAGAGAGTCCCTGTGGTCATGTTAGAGCCTATCAGAATAAAACAAGAGTCTGGTGTACCAAGTGAGAACTATGATTTCCCAGTTGTCATAGTGAAGCAGGAAACAGATGAAGAATCTCGTAATCAAAATGTAATCACAATTATGAAAAATAATCTTAAATACAAAAGGGCACTAACTTGTTTTATAAATTAGTTGAATTACAATATTTCTGCTAAAGAAATCTTAGAAACAAATGATGTTTATTTGGAGAGTGCAGTATCAATCAATGTTAATTTTATTTATGGCCAAAAGGCTCCAAAGCCACCAGAGGCAGATACAGTGACCCTTTCCCTATAAGGCTTTTATATAGGAAAACCTTGCCTTTGTTCCTCAAAAATACATAAAAGCATGCCCTCTAGAAATTCCAAAAAAGTGCATTTAGCCGGTGTCTCAGAAATAGTGCTTTGTAGACAAGCACCCTGTTCAGTTGGGATTTTACCATTTGTTCATCAAAATCTCTTTATGGAAAGCAGCTTTTTCCTTATTTTAGCAAAAAGTTTTCAGGTTTAGATCAGACAGAACAGAATATTCTTCCAATTACATTCGTGTTTCCCATTGCATTTTCAGTTTGTTTAGAATCTACTCTAGTTTGTGATTTTAAAACTTTTGTCCTGATTGAGACAGGAAGACTATCTGGTAGGAGGAGTCGATTTTCTTTCCACAGAAGCATTTTATATAAGGCTATGATGAAAAATATTTAATGAAGTCTTGGTGGCTTTTTTAAAAATCTAAGGTATATATGTTCAAATCTTTGATATAATATACTCTTGATAAGGGCATATCTAGCTGAATCAACTGGCTAGATAATATGTATAATTTGTCAAAGAGGCATGATTCTCTGTGTATATATTAACGTGTGCAAAGAAGATGCTTCATTCTGATGAAATTAGGCATTTTTTGTCTACAGTCCAGGTTCCCAAGAGCCATTCTTCCCTCGGTGTTACTGAATAGCAGCCTCTCCTCTGAAGCATCAGTGTTGAGAACAGAAGCACCAGACAGTACAGGTGACCAGCCATCCAATGGCAAGGCAACATGGATAGGGTCTCCACATGGTGAAGATGGCAGAAAAGATGATGATCCTAACGAGGATTGGTGTGCAGTATGTCAGAATGGAGGAGAACTTTTGTGTTGTGATAAATGTCCCAAAGTGTTCCACCTTTCATGTCATGTTCCTACACTCAGGAATTTTCCAAGGTAAAGTTTAAAGCCATGCTCATCTATGGCATGGACTCAAACATTATTTAAATGATTGCATCTGGTTTTAAAGCTAAACTGGAATCTGCATTATGAGGTTTAGTCTGTGGATGTATAAAACAAGATACCACTGTGGAATGTGTAATTGCAGAAGGGTTTCCAATCTTTAGCTCCTGTCCATATTTATGTAGGCTGATAAATGCACCTGGATGCAACAGCTGTATTTGTTCCAATTTTAAAGTATAACAAATAAATCTACAATAGTGGCTTTGTTTTTTTGTTACAGAATGCTGCTTAAAAATCAACTGTCTCAATATTTTTTCCAACTTCAGTTATACAACTAAATAATAGACTTTAAGTACGTATATTATATAAGGAGAACACCTCTTTTGAGTTGGTTATATTTCTGTGGGAACTCTGCTTTCCATTTAATGCTGTTAATCATTAAGAGCTGTAAGTCAGTCTCCCTATTAAATCCCAAAGGTATCCATGGTATTGTTTCTGGTGCTTTCTTTCAATAGGTGTGGGCAAGCAAGTGTGTTGGATGGTGGAGAAATGTGATAAATAAATTAAATAAGGGCAGCAATTATAATACTTACTCATAACCAATTACTTTGTTTTCTTGTTGTCTAAGGATTACTAAGAAAATAGTTTTGTCAAAGCTAGTTGGGAATGGCCCTTACCAGCATTGTCTACCATCTAGATAGCTCTCTTTCTCCTGTTTTGAGAAGAGAAAACTATTCACACAGGCCTATGGCAGCAAAGATTTGGATTATTGTAGTCTTGGGAGGAGGAGGAGGTGGCAAGTGGAGAGTGGCATATTAAGAACATTCAAGTCTTCTGTCTTATTTTTTCCCATAAAACCATGAAGTAATCATTTAGGAAACAAGTCAATCTGACCTTTTGTGTCTTTGTTTCTTTGAGAAGAATTTTAATGTTTGAACAATTTGATTCCACTCAAAAGTAATTATATCTATTCTAAGGATAACTATTTTAATAGCTACCATCTCAGTGGTTGGGGATTCTCCATCTGATTGACAGAAAACCTCAAAATTGAACAACATAATTTCTCCATCATACAGTAACCGCTGTATTAACTTTTAACATTCATTGTAAAAGATAGGTGAAAGAATTAGCTTACAAGCATTCAGAATGCAAAAATGGGAGGCTTATGTCAATCTTCTTTTTTCATTTTTTTCCCCCAGTGGTGAATGGATTTGTACATTCTGCCGTGATTTGTCTAAACCCGAAGTAGAATATGATTGTGGTGTCTCAAGCCATGTTTCTGAAGAAAAAAGAAAACTGGAAGGCGGTCCGGGCTTGGCACCAATAGATCAGAGGGTAATTTCATTGTATTGTGTTAATTCTACAAACTAGTTTTGAAAAAAAAAAGATAATAAAAATAATGAATTAATTAGTATTGAGAATCTGAGACAAGAATACAGATAGTAATAGCATAATAACAATAGCAATTAGACTTTTATACCTCTTCGCAATGCTTTCAGCCCTCTAAGCGATTTACAGTCAGTATATTGCCCCCAACAATCTGGGTTCTCATTTTACCAACCTTGGGAGGGCTGAGTCAACCTTGAGATGGTCAAGATCAAACTCCAGACTACAGACAGAGTAGCCTGCAATATTCATTCTAGCCTGCAATACTGTGCCACAGGTTCAACTCTTCTGATTTTCTATTAGCCATGCACATGTACATTTCAAGCGTTTGAACTTTTCTTTATTAACTATTATAGAGTGCTGTTGTGATGATTTTAATGATATCTATTTCAGCACTTTTTTAACAATGATATCTGGATAAATTGCATATGTACCAATTTAGTCTACTCAACACTTAGAATCAAAACAGTATGTGCCTCTGGAATATTATGTTAATGTAAACTTGAGTTTCTTTTGCTTCAGAAATATATCATCAATAAATATACCATATTTATATAAATACCATAAAATATACAAATAACAAATGGGTATGAGATATGAAATATTCAACTTGCTATATCTAATCCTTGATAGTTTTAATGAAAAATGCCTTTGTCAGTGAAATATCTGTTGTCTCAGAAGTTCAAATAAGATATTTCACATTTGTGAATATTAAACTAAAAATATTGGTTGGAAAAAATCCATTGAGGGATGAGAAAAAAAGTCAAGGTTTTGAGCAAATTCATTATTATGTTAAAGATTGCATGCTTATATAGTTTACAATGCTGTTGTAAACTTTCAAGCTGATATCCCAAATAATTTTAGTTATTTCTGTCCCAATATATAGAAATGTGAAAGATTACTTCTGTACCTTTACTGCCATGAAATGAGCCTTGCTTTTCAAGATCCAGTTCCTCCCACGGTAGGTTATTACTTTTATTACTAATCACTGATATTTGTTTGTACCCATTATTGGTTAAACAAGATTTCTGTATTGTGCTTAAAAATACACTGACTCCATTCTATAATATTATGTCTTCTCCTTTAATTATAATCTTTAGTTCTTTCCAGTTGCTTCTAGTAGTCAGCCTTCAAGGTCCCTCTTACCATGTTTTTCTCTAATCCATAACATTTTGCCAGGGAAAGAATGTTTTACTCCTAAATTCAGAATATTCATTTATTTTAAGGGGATTTTAAACAAACCACGTATTATTTTATAACCTTATTTCCAGTCAATCTGGCCCCTTAGTCCATTTAAGAACTCTCCAAAACTAATGTTCCACTCAACCCTTTTGCAGTTTATTTACAAATTTAGAATAGAATAGAATAACAGAGTTGGAAGGGACCTTAAAGGTCTTCTAGTCCAACCCCCTGCTCAGGCAGGAAATCCTATACCATTTCAGACAAATGGTTTTCCAAGCTCTTAAAGAAATATCATCCAATTTCTTTAAGTTCTTAAATTTACATTAAACTGCTTTTCCTGAGGATTGAAGGACAATCACCCAGTAATAAAACTTGCCCTTCTGTAGGTTCTTAATATCAAAAAAGGGTTTCTTTTTTATATTAAGGTTTTTGCTGGTTAAGATTAAACGATGACACTTTATTATTTGTTAATAGATAAAAGTCTAAAAGAACAGAAGTATTAGCTTTAAGTCCCATTTTTTAAAAACCCCAGCTGATTTTGAAACTCTTTTTTACTTCTTCCTGATAGTTAACAGAAAATGTAGCAGGAACCACATACCTCTAAACTGCAGCTGTGCAGTTTTAGCAAAATCGTATGCTTTGGAAAAGCTTCTTCTCTTGTCTGCAACCTCCTTAGTAAAATCAGGATAATAGGTACTATATTCTTTTTACAACCCCACTATACCTAGGATTTTTCTGATTTTTGTCTAGTTCTGTGTAGAATGTCATTTTTTATATGTACAATTACAAACAGAAATTGAACAGTAGTAATATTTAAACTGGTTCTCCAGTCCCAGACTTTTTTGTATGGTTATTTTATACAGATGTTCATTTCCAATTTAAAAAATCAGCAGGCAGAAAAAGAAGATCTCCATAAATTCTATACTGCAGGTTGTTTAGGAATAGTCTCTGTGTCAATCATACACAGATTTTTTTCTACATAGTTGAAACTGCAGGAAAGTAATATAATTGTTTAAAAGATTGTAACTAGCACATTTTGTCATCTTCTGGTTTTTCATTTGACGCCTTGGTTAGAGACTTCCTCAATCTGTTTAAAATTTTTGTTAGGCTCTGTGGTAACTGCTCAAGAAAAACAGTTCTTTTGTCTTCTGCTTTTGATAGAGTTGGGTCAGGTGATACAGCTGTAGTTCACTTAGCTTTCTTGGTTCTAGTTGACATATTTAGAATAAAAGAATCAGCTATAGCTGGTTGTACATTACAATAAATATTCTTAATTTACCAGTTTGATGAAATACTGCCATGTAACATAGGATCATGCTACTTAAAGAAAAAAAGAATCAAGGGACAAGAAAATAGATCAGCTAACATTATCAGCCCCAACCAGAAATCCATGGTGCCATCAGCCTCAGTGGCAGTGGCAACACGCTCCCAGCCATTGCGTGACCAGGCAATTTTAAATTTCAAATTTTAACTAGCCAGTCCCTAGTCGTCCTTTTGGAAGGATAGTTGTTTAGAGGTGGTGTAGCTGCCATGGCAAAGGCCTGGAGGAAATAGATTATTAGGACTCAGACTAGGTGTAGAAGTATGGAATTGAATTTGTATTTATTGCTCTTGTGGATGATCTGTAGCAGGATTGGGATAGGGAAAATATAATCCTCCTGGTCCAACTTGATTTTGATTCTATTACTCATAGTATGTTCCTGGAGCACTGGCAAGGTGTGGCTTTTAAGCCTAATAAAATAAACAAATTACAGCTTGCTATTTGTTTTAGAACTACACAGCTGAAAATATATTCTTTCATATATTTTCATTGATGACATAGGAATACATTTCTGTATACCTAATGGCCATCTGGCTATATATCTGCAATGTACCTTTTTTTAAATCCACAAACCAGAAAAACAAACCCAAACTAAACTTCTGAAAATACTCATCTATTTCTTTTTAGGTGCCTGACTACTACAAAATAATTAAGAAGCCAATGGATTTGTCAACAATAAAGAAGAGATTGCAAGCACAGCACATATTATATACAAAGCCAGAAGATGTTATAGCTGATTTCAGGCTAATATTTCAAAATTGTGCTGAATTTAATGAGGTGAAAAAAGAGTATAATATATTCTTATACATATTTATTATTTATTTATTTATTTGATTTGATTTATATACCGCCATTTTCCCGAAGGACTCAGTTATGTTACTAACAAGCCATAATTGTTAACTGGCATTGTGAAAGGCTCAACCCTGGGTGTGAGTGAGGGTGAATGACAGGTGAGCCACATCTTGGAAAATAGTGATGGCAGCAACAATCTACCAATATCACAATCCTAAAGAAACATTTGTGGCCAGAGTGTGAATGCCAATCTTCCAACCTACAGTTCGGCTATGATTCCTGCTCTACCCAGGAATCTAATTTTGGTACCATGATAGATTATAGAACAATGTTATTATAAATTATCATACACCAGTTCTCTTAAGAAATAATAGACTATATCTAATTACAAATTAAAATTTGTTTGTTTGCCATTTCAGTACAAGTAGTCCTCAACTTAAAACCATTTGTTTAGTGACTGTTTGAAGCTGCAAGGACACTGAAAAAAGTAATTACGACCATTTTTCACACTTAGGATTGTTGCAGCATCCTCATGGTCATGTGATCAAAATTCTGATGCTTGGCAACTGGTTCATATTTATGACAGTTGCAACATCATGGGGTCATTTTGTGACCTGACAAGCAAAGTCAATGGGGAAGCCAGATAACTGCAGTCATAAAATGGGGCAAAACTCATTTAACAACTGTCTCGCTTACCACAGAAATTTTGGGCTTAATTGTGGTGATAAGTTGAGGACTACCTGTACTATAAATACTATAATGAACTATATGAAAGTTACAACATACCTGAAATCCTAAAGAAGTGTTGCCAAAGTCCTTGAAATTTATTTGACTGTTTCCAAAATAATTCACAAACATTTCTAGCAATATTTTATGTAGTTCATTTAGAAACATATTATCCTAACACTATTAAATTTAATTTCTCCCAACAGCCTGATTCTGAAGTAGCTGATGCTGGAATGAAACTAAGTTCTTATTTTGAGGAACTTTTGAAGAAACTTTTTTCAGATAGAAAGTTCTCAGTTCAGCCTTATTGCCATTCTGATAAAACTAGTCCAGCCTCAACAGATGACTCAGATGATGAATTTGTGCAACCCCGGAAAAAACGCCTCAAATGGGAAGAGCATCATTTTTTTAAGTAAGCTGCTTATATGTACTCTTAAGCATTTTTTACTTAAATATTTATCAATTTTTTGTTTTCTAAAAATAATTTTTGACATCATTGATTTCTACACATAAGGGACATTTAACTGGAAGTAATACCTTCCCCTGTTGGTATAGATCTATCATGCTTGCTTGGAAATTAATTACACTCTCAGTCCAGGGAAAACTAGGATGTTTTGGGAGGAAATTTTTTTTAAAAACAACTAGTTAAGTTAGAATTGGAAATTACTCTTAAGAAAATGGGGACTTAGAAAAAAATTTAAATTACCAAAGGCTGTGGCTGACCAAAATTATAATTCTTTACAATTTTACTATACTTAAACATTAGTCATCGGAGGGTAGAAAAGCACATGGTTTGCTATTGTCCTAAGTTTCTGAGAAGTACAATGAAACTAGTTTCCCCAGATAATGACTTGTGCCCTAACGTGTGGGGAGATGAATTAAAGTTCTTTGAAAACCTATGCTTTTGTGTCTTTGTGTGATCATATGAAATCTGTTGGAAAAGTTAATCCATGATAATGGATACATGGGTAGATACGGTAGGAGATGGAGAGGGAAAGGAACCTAGTGCATATTACTATTGTTGCGTTCCAGCCCCTATGCTTTGTCCAGAGCCTGGTCTCTGGAGCCTCAAATGCCCTGGACTCTGACTGTTGTGCTGAATGCCCCCAGCCAGCCTGTAATGAAGCCTGTCTCATATATAATTTGATTGTAAATGAGGGGGCTGACCAGGTAGGTATTGCCAAAATATACCATGCAGGTATCACCAAAATGTTTGGTGTAGGAGTGATTTCATCACAGAAACTTACCATCATGGGTTTGAAAGGCAAGGATAGGATAAGGGTGGGGTGGTTATCATTCAGTAGGCTGTAGTGACTTTTTACTTCCCCAGATGTAGCTAGATGTAATACACTTTGTGAAATTGAAACCCAGTTCCCAGCAGATGTCCCACATGAATCTGTTTTTGTCTCAGGGCAATGGCAAAGTGATCTGAGGTTGTGGGATAATATTGGATCAGTCCTTGAATAACTGTAACTGTTGGGTGACTGTTTCCCAATGCAGAAAGGTTGTGCCTGCTTGCATGGCCTGTCCAAAATAATTGATGAACTGATTGGATCGTGCTGTTGTGGCCTCTCTGTGATTATGGCTGCCTGGTTTACAGAGAATTTTTGGGAGATAAGCAAAGGAAGAGATACATAACTCACCATTAGAGACAAAGACAAAGGACAAAGCTGACCAAATAAAGTTAGTGGTCCTGTTTTGGATAACAGGTCCCTTCTGAATAAAGAAGAGACCAAAGATTAACACTTTCTGGGCCCCTGGGAGGACAAAATCTGTCAAACTGGCAAGTTGAAGTAGTTTGATTTTTGGCCCCTTGAAGTGGGATGAGTTGTCATTGTTGATAGGGGAACACTTTCTCAGAGTTGGTATATTATCAAGAGGTGCTCCTGGACTCAGTTGCTGCTGAAGGAATGGGGTAGCCATGACTAGGAGGTCTTTGCACAAATTAATTTTGTGTGTCAGTTGCACCCATTTCTGGACCAGGAAGCCTGTTCCTAAACTGATATAGAAAGCAATTTATCCATTTCAAACCATAGGATAATTACGATCTAGGAAGGGAAATGAAGCATTATCCTCCTATCTTAACTAATTTTTCTCATTTGAATTTATTTCTTTTCCTCTTGGAACTCAAATCTCATTCTTCACATTCTTATTTTCATTTCAGATAACAGCAGAAATAAGTTTAAACTTTACTACGTTACTTGTTTAAATTAATCCTAGATTATTACTTCTCTAGAAGAACACCAATCCTGAGCATCCAAACTCCACTGGCAGAGATTCATCAGAAGGTTTCAGTATATATAGCTTAATAGATTATCCTGAGGTTCTTTCTTCTGCAATTTTCTACAATCATATAAAAATAATTAAGAAAATATGAAAGAAACAACTAAGAAGCCATTACACAGCTAACTCAAATACTGAAATACAGAGATCTTAAGCAGTTAGTAAATCTCAAGATAAAAGCCATTAATTAGCTACCTTTCAAGGAATGATTTTTTTATTTGTCCATCAGTGGAATTAAATAGCATATTCAGCTTCATGTAGTGGAACAAGGAAAGATGCAATACTTGACAATAAACATGACTTTATGCTAGGCATGTGTTTAAAAATCTATGTAAGGTACACTTTATTTAGCTGATCAATACAGAAATTTGCATTTGTTTCAGATAATGAAAAAGAAGTTACTAAAACTATATAAAACAGTAGGATAGTTTTTATAACAAATTGAGAAAAATGTGATAATTTTCTCAGCAAAAAGAAACTGTTGTAAGCAAAAACTGATCCAAGAGGCTGATCCAAGAAATATTTAAGTAGTGGGTTATTTAATACAATGCAAGTTTCTGCTCTGTCACCTCAATATGCACAAAATTCCAGAGATGGGAAGATTTAAAGAAGTAACATATATATACACCCCAGGAAGGGGAAGGAAAGGAAAAAAAGAAAAGAATTGTCACAGGTATGCAGGTTAATGTAGAAAACTCCCATTTCATGAAGGTGTGAACGAAATATGCATATGCTGGCTAAAGCTGTCATTGTGGTTTCCTGTTTTTGTTATTTGGCCCAGACTATGTGATGCACTTGAAACTTTGGTGACAGCTTTTAAACTTAATTTAAACATAGAGATACTTTAATGATTATACTGATTATGTATTGGAGAGAGCTGTTTAATCTTGAAAACACATTTTCAGAATTCTTACAGGTCACACAAGTTTCAAGCAACCAATGTCCTCTTCTTCCAAGAATTAACAATCACTTTCTTTGCTGAAAAGTTTTTTTAAAAAAAAACAGATTTTAGTTATTTTTCATGAGTCAAGTCATTTGTTGCAATTAAACTTTACAATGTTAACTAATATTTTAAGTCTAAACTTAAAAAGGTGACACTTTTAAATTATCCTAACTGTTCTGAAGCAATACTTCATGAAGATTTGCATCAGAATATTCTTCCCTTTCATTTTTTAACTGCAATGCTATAAAAATATATCTCATTCCTCATAAGCCACTTTACACCATGATACCTTCTCATGGTTGTATCTGTAGCATTCTTCACAAGATAGCTTGATAATGATAGCAATAGCACTTAGATTTATATACTGCTCCATAATATCCCCAACAATCTGGGTCCTCATTTTACTGACGTTGGAAGGACAGAAGCTGAGTCCTTCCAGAGGATCATTGGTTACCCTCTCCCCTCTTTGGAAGAGCTTTAAAGCTCCCGCTGCCTTAAGAAAGTTCAAAACATTCTTAAAAATCCATCTCATCCTGGGCACCCTTTTTTCTTTTTTAAACTTACCATCTGACAGATGGTACAGGATAATAAAACCAAAGACAAATAGGCTGAAAAACAGCTTCTATCCCAGGGTGAAACCATATTGAATTCTACTGTATAAGTGCAATATTAATGCAATATCAGGGGTTTTCAATTCAATTTGTGTTTTATTTTTATAGTTATAATGTACACTGAAGATGGCATTTAATTTCATTGTACAAGGTGCAATGACAATAAAGTAAACTAAACTAAACTTGAGCTGGTCAGGATCAAACTCCTGACTGTAGGCAGAGTTAGCTTGCAATACTGCATTCTAATCATTGTGCCACCACAGCTCCTGGGGTATGATTGGTGTACCACAGTTGCTAGTCCTCTGATGAATCAGATTTTAGACTTTATAATGTGTGATTTAACTGAGTAGAAATTAAATTTAGATGTCACCATCTTAAAATGTTATTATAAACATAATCTTTATACCTCCATTGATGTTCTATATTGGGCCAATCAGATGAATTAGAGTTTCATTAAAGTTTGTTTAAGAGACAATTCAACCTCAAATTAGAAATCTCGCCTATGTTTTGGTATTAGAGCCTGCTGCATAATATTAGAGATGGGGCCATGAAAGTATTTTTTTCTGTCCTGAAACTCCCTTACCTCTGTTAGAGCTATAAGCATTATTAGGGTCCATAGATGCAATGCAACTTTTCATTGCAGTCCTCCACTTAATTTAAAAAGAATATTTTCAGTAACTTACATAACGTACTATTTTATTAATACAAATCCCGCTCTCTACAAGTAATATTCTACAGGTACTCGAGTTAAAACAGTCATGGAGCCTGCCCATTACTGTCGAAAGTTGCTATAAATATTAAATGAACCACATCATTAATCACCCCCACACACACATTTCTACTCTCCCCAATGCATTTATTAAATAAATGTGTGGGTCGTTAAGTAGTGACTCAGGTGGAACAGACTGTGAGACACCTAGTACAGACACAGGTTACCTGCATTGGACCTCCCAAAGCTTCTCACCTTCTGAGATATCCCATGCTCTGCTTCCTGACCCTTGGGCATTCCTACCCCACTGTGTCACAATCGCACACTTATCTTTTGAAAATACTCAGAGCTCAGGAAGTCAAGAACAGAGAAGGCCGCTTCAGTGCTGGCCCACGTGGCACAACTAATAAGAAATCCTGGCAGTTTTGCTTTCCTGTTATGCTCTGCTTTTCCAGTGGTACAAACACTAGCTTTGTGTCACCGTTAGTAACCTTGGGGGATGCAAGAAAGCAAAACTACCAGTATTTTTTCTTGATTGTGTCACATGGCCCATCAATGGAGCGGCCTGCCCTACTCTGACTTCCTGAGCTCTGGATAGCGTCAAAAGTGAGCGAATGGTGACCAGGGATGGAAAGGAGTGTGTGAAACCTGATGGGGTGGCAAAGCTGGCCCAGTGCCTATGGAGACTCAGCTGGACAGGATGATGGGAAAATAGATAGGCAGGTGTGCTGGAGCATCTCTCCAGTTGGTCGTAAGTATAAATGACAGCAGAGGTGCTGCAGGTGTTGTAAGTTTGAAATAGGTCTGTATGTAGCTTTTGGGGGTTGTGTTGTAACCCCCAAAATTTTAAATGCCCTATCGTACCCTGAGGACTACCTTAAGGTGTGATAGGGCATTTAATAGTAATGCCCATGATAGTAGTCATTAAATGCCCTATCATACCTTAGGGATTGCCTGTAAATCTCTACTAGTACTGGCCTTGGTGCTTAAAAGTACACCTTTCTATGAATACACAAGGGGATCCAACACTACGTGAGATCCAAATAAGCACCTGGATGTGCCTAGTAGTTACATACAGGTAGACCCCAATTTACAACTATTTGTTTAACACTGATTTGAAGTTACAACAGTGCTGAAAAAAGTGACTTATGTCCCGCCCTCCCATTTATGATTTTTGCAGGGACCTTACAGTCATGTGATCAAAATTTAGGCACTTGTCAACAAGCATGCATGTATGATGGTTGCAGTGTCCCGGGTTCACGTGATTGCTATTTGCAACCTTCCTTGCCAGTTTCCGGCAAGCAGAATCAATGGGAAAAGCGGAATTCGTTTAACAATCAGGGGAAACAACTGTGGCAAAAAAAGTTGTAAAATTGGGTATGATTCAATAACTGCATCTTTTGAAAATACTCAGAGCTCAGGAAGTCAAGAGTAGAGAAGGCCACATCATTGCTGGGCCACATGGCACAACTAATAATAAGAAATCCTGCATCACTTAGTTCCAGTACCAGTTGTGGTTATAATATGAGAACTGCCTATATCTGCATTTGCTTTTGAATATAGATCTTCATTATCAAGTTGTTAGCCATTTGTTTTAGGGGTCACGCCATAGTTGACTTCTGATGTACAAAAGTTGAAATTCTTTGTAAGGGTCTTTTTTAAAAAATGCTTTCGCTTACTAAAGTAAAGTTGGCAAGGGCTTTATATTTGGTAATGGAACTGAATTGGAGGGGGGAGTTCTTTTGGGACTCTTCTATTCAGAAGCAAGATGAATTACCCACCTGGAGTGATCTCCCTTTGGTCTCTATTGGTAGAGTGAACGCAGAGATAGCACACACAATGCAAACCAAGGCAAAAAGGCACAGTGCCCCCAAGAAAGAAGCATTCATAAGTACCTACAATTAGATTATGTATTAGTGCCATGCAATTCTGACAATTCATCTGTAAATCCTTTCTGGCCTATTTATTTTATGGATTGAACCATCTTTCAATAGAACTATCTTTCCAGACATGAACTGAACCTATGTGGAGGAAGTTAGCATAGAATTGCAATGCCAGACTTTTCTTATACACACAACATAGGTGGAGAGTTATCTATGCATACAATTAATGAAAGTTTATTCGGGGGGGGGTAGAGAAAAGGAAACTTGCTATTACAATGTTGCACATATATGTAGGAATAAATTACAGCTTTAAAAAGGGTTCGGTTAAGAAAATACAAGGCTATTGCTTTAATTTAAGTAAAATATTACATGATTCATTTCCTCCACACAAAGCTCTATGGGACTGCAAAGTCTCCCCTAGCTAAAGAAAGGAAAAGTTGCAACATCTTTTTTCATTTCTTTGAAATGATATTGCACCTGGTTTTTAATTATGTTGTAGGCATTAAGCATTGTGCTAGAGTAGAAAAGGAGATTATACATTTTCAGAAAGTAATATTAAATTTATAATGGCCCTTTCATTTATCACAGCTCAAGCTTTTGTGAACTACATCATACTGCATCAGTTGAAATTAAGAGTAGTTCACTGTCTTATGAATTCATTTATTTCTCTTATTAATTCAACGACCTATAGAAATGCATCACTTTTAGTTCTGTTGATTTCATTGGAAGAGTTCAAGGATTTAATTTTTCTCCACTAAAATAAAGGTGAGCTAGAATCACTTTCCTATTAGTGAATTAATATCGTTTTTTATTAAGAAACTATACTTTGTAATAAAACATATAATGGTTTTTTTAATCAGCCAATGTATTTAACCTTTTTCTCCTAACTTCTTGCAGAATTGTTACATTTAATTCATATTGTACCTTCTAAGCTTCAATAAATGAATGTTGTTTTGAGCATTGCTTGTAATTAAGATTTTTAAAGAAACTTGTCCTTTCATTTTTAAATGTTTATCATCTTTTTCCTTTATTTGTACCATAGCCAAAACAGGATTCTGCATTTTGAATACATTAGTATCAATTTAGCTTCCCTGGTGTCCCCTTTCCTCCAAACTTTCTGAAAAGAAATAATTAACTTATAAAAAACAGCCAAAATCTTACAAATCTGAATCTTTAAACATCAAACAATCTATATAGTATACTAAAAATGTTTGCCCGGAATTTGTTCCTTATATATGCAGTGAAATTCTAAAAAAAAAAGGT
Organism: Stegonotus admiraltiensis; assembly: GCA_032468215.1. Classification (NCBI taxonomy): domain Eukaryota; kingdom Metazoa; phylum Chordata; class Lepidosauria; order Squamata; family Colubridae; genus Stegonotus; species Stegonotus admiraltiensis. The sequence continues at coordinate 41,663 of JANHZT010007148.1, read as the reverse complement.
GTCTTACTTGTGCTATAAAAGGTGCTACCATAGCACCTATACGACATAGGGAGCCACTGGTCCCTAATCCCATGGCTCTCATGGTGGTAGGATAAACCTATAAAACAGTAGTAAAAATGAGCATAATCTCTGTGACAGAAAATGTATTGGATGAAGCAGAGGGCAGTATGGCATCAACGTGTCTTTAAAGAAACAGTAATGATGATTCCAAATATGTGGTCCAGAGAGGAAAAAAATATAACTAAACCTTTTACAAAATGTACAGAATTTAGGTTGTTTATGCCTAGAGATAATCCCAGAGTTTTGTTGAAGTCAGTTAGTTTCCTGGGACCAAAATATTATCAATTCTCTAAATTTGATTCCAGTGCAGCACTTGAGTACAAAGCATTACCCCTCATTTTTTAAGAACAGATTCATAAAATTAGCAATGTTTAGAAAGATAATGTATTTTTTAAAAAAACATTTAAATTTCAATACAGTAAAATTTTTAAAAGTCTTGTTTGAAAACAAGCATAAAGTTCCTACTAAGTTATAGGTGTTAGCATATGGTTCCTGTCTATTCTGTCTTAGGTTGAAGTGCCATAATATTTTATGTGGAATTAAATAATAAACTTGGTGAGATTTCTGAGTAAACTGGCCAAAGGGTACCCTGTTGAGCAGAAAAGTTATAAAAAGTTATTCAGAAACATAATTTAGATAGTTTTTCACTTTGCAATTCAAGAAATCAGGAGAACCTTACCTCTGCTGTGTAAATATAGATAGTATTGAAATTTGCAGCTACAAAAGCACGCAGCATAAAGAGGAAACCAATAAGACCAGTACTAGAAATAAAGAGAAAAGACATGAAGAAAATAATGTAATAATATAATAACAATGTCCAATAGTTTACCAATGTGTCCCACTGATGTGATCTTGGAATGTTATTTTGGAATAGCTATTTTACATCAATTACAGGTAAATAACCAGTTCTTAACTATTCTGAATTTCTGTCATTTAGCTTTGTTGTTGATCCCAAAATGTTTTATCCGTGAGATAAAACAGAATGCTATATTCTGTTTCTTCTCTAGTCAGGATTGGAATCATGCAGGAAGCACCATGAAGTTTCTGTGTTTTCTTGAGCAAGAAATTTTCTTTTGTAGACTCAATTAATTTGACTTTTACAATGCTTCTCCACTAATTTGCCTGTAAAAACAAGAGTTTCTTTGGTTTTTTTAGAAAGATCCTGACATCCTGTCTAAAAATTGTTCCCTGTTCAATTTTAATTTCCTATCATCCAGATTCTAGTCAAATAGAATTATATGGGAGAAGATTTTGTTTTTCAACAGAAAATGCTGTAATGCATCTGAATGATTTATACACCAATGTGTCATTTCTATTCAATAATCTTTTGTCTAAATGCTGTTACTTAATAATAGATTCCTGACCTTTCCCTTTGGAAATAATAGTTGTTGTCATATATGTATAGTGACACTACAACTACAACTTTCCAACAAGTTTGCACCAGAGAGAAACACAGACCAGCCCTTATTTATTTTAGAGATATACAGCTATGGTCAGTACATTTTTGTTACTTCCATGTTCCTTTTCTTTTGTCATCAAACAGTTGTTCACAGGGTATCTGAGTAGGGATCTTGTATTTTGCATTCTATAAAACATTTTTTCCCCAAGCAATGCTTTCAAAATATGTTAGATTTCATCTTCCATAATTTCAAGTCAGTGTACTGGGGAAAGCTACTGTAACAACCCACACAGTGCTGATTATACACTGCTGCAACTATTTTTCACACATAACCCACACACATTTTTGAAAATGAAGTTAGAAAACACAAGGGGCCCCTGAATCAGAACAAAACCGGTTTTGTCTTGGAGCTCCTGGGAAACTCACAAATAGTTCTCTTTCACTGAAACATCTAATATGTTTCCTCTGAACATATCAAGGGGATATCAAGTCATCATGTTTGTGTGGTAGCAAGTTATTGTAAAACAATAAATTTCTGCCTTCATCTTTTGGATATTCCCAAATGCATCATTCCTGCCAGCAATAAATGTTCTATTAAGCCAAACTATTTTAAATTTTAAGCACTCAATGAATCACTGTCCATTTCCTAAATTATGGTTGACCACACCAGAGTCTAGAAGATGTTGCAAGCATTGGAATCCAAGCCATTTCATCATCATATGCTCCCACCCAAGACACTTACATTGTGGTGCATATATTGAGGAGAAGAAAGAAAACAGCAGTGCATCCCATTGTTATTGTCAAGCTCACTCGTCTTCCCAGGAAATTGATGCCAAGAATATTTAAGGGATTTACTTATTTTTTTTAAAGGAAAAGAAGAAGAAAAAGATGTCACCTTGTAAAATTCAATTAATTAACTGAATCATTACTACATAATTATCACACGCACACATACGCATACACCCCTACCACCTTAGGGAAGACTGTTGACAACTATTTTCTTCATAGCTTCCCTATGATTACTTGAAAACTACAAATGGGGACTTTGTAACAACGTTTTCTGAATAGTTTTTATCCCAGAGCTATAATTGCACTGAATGAACTGAAGGGCCACCATCAGTGAGCTGTTGGGCAGCATTACTTGGTCTGTTGTGTGGCTGTTCGAGTCGTTTAGGGGTGGGGAATTGTGGTGGGTGGGGGTGTGTTTGGGGATTGTTATGTGTGTTTGTCTTTGGGTGTTAAGTGAATTTAGTTGTATGGGTATACTGTGTATACACGTACAATGACAAGTTATTATTAACTCCCAACAGCATCTAGTTCAATGTTTCTCAACCTTAGCAATTTGAAATGGTATAAACTTCAAGAGCTGAAATTAGTGAGATTAAGGGCTGTTCTTACATTCCTACATTCCTAAATAAATACATCAATGAAAGTAGCTGACAACAGCAAGTTTCATACAGAATTCCTAAAGTTACACAACAGTCTATCTTATTTGTCTGAAAATCTCTGTGTGTATCTAGTTGTGGAAGGTAACTTTGAAGTCTCTCCCGTTCTCCATGCTTATTTTAAATAAAGGCAGAAGGGGGGGAAATTACATGCAATTTCTCCTACTGTGCTGATGAACATGATCTGGTAATCAGAGGGTGCAAAGGTATGGCAGAGACAAGGGCTCTGAAACTCATCCTGATTATGGCCCAGCTCTGCCTCTTCATCTGATCCTCCTGTTGAACAAATCAGATCCTTCTCCAGTAATTCTGCACTGGCCAGGATGACACCATAATAAGCAAAAGAAATCCCAAGCCTGTCATAGAAAACAAAAGGGGTTAGCAATGGGAAACAATCGTTCTTTAGCATATTCTCTAAAGATAATAAGGTACGTCTACAGGGTACATTTCATAGTCCCAAATAGAACACGAAAGGGCTTTATGGCATTATTCAAACTAATTAACAGCACACCAAACTGTTAAGGGATTGGTAAATACTATTAATTACCCATACAACCTCCAGTATGCAAGGATGAAGAAAATGTTTGCTACTGAATTAAGCAATTCAAATAATCCTTTTGTATACTTGGACTAAATAGTTCAACTTCTCATAATTTAAATTGATTCAAAATTTTGCACTGATCCTAATTCCGGAGGAGAAGAGCAATAAAGTAACTGCAAATATGTTACCTCTTCTTGTTTTTTTGCCCATTTTAAGGTGTCAAGTGAATTAGGTACAGATCAAATCTTAACTGGCTAGAACAGAGGTCTTCAAACTTGGCAGCTTTAAGACTTG